>OZ018395.1:46490522-46714155 GCA_963969525.1 Ontholestes murinus
AGAAATATATTTGAAACATCAATTTCATTTCATTAAGTCTCATAATTAATAGTTAAATTATCGTTAGTAAAGTCCTTTTTATGAGTCACTAATCGAACCCAGAGATAAAAGTATTCATTAATGTCTTCATGAAATACGCAAATTGAAACGATATGGAAGACCACGATGGCCAATGACAGTAAGAACGGTGTAATAGATGAAGATTCAGACACTTCTACTCGAGAAGTTGCAAGTAACAATAATGGCACTGTTTGGAAAACTTAATTCACATGCAACGTCAATTTTTAATTGCTGGATTGGCCGATGTGGACTTATCTCATGGCTTACTCGATCCCTGGACCTAAACTTCTTGGAATGTTTCCTATAGGGCAATCTAAATTTTATTTATTCTAGTGGAAAATATTTAAAACCTGCGAAATCAGATAATTGCTCGGTGTAACACAATAAGAAACCACCCTGGCGTTTTTGAAAGAGTTCGGCAGTTCATGAGAAGATTGGATTATTGCATACTAGCTAGAGGTAGTCAAAATCAACAGTTCTTGTAGATAAGAAACTTTAGATTGTTGAAAACTTTGTGCGCCCTCTGTCTTCGAATCATGCGGGTTTTCAAAAATCATCAAGGCAAAATATTCTTGGAATAGTTTATCCTGTATATTAATAAAAAACAAAAATATAACCAAATTATGAATGGCATAGTCAGTAATGATCTATTTAAAAATACAGTTTAGTGGTATTTTTCTTCTTATTTAATAAGATACAAAAGCAGTAAATTTAATTCTACTCTAAATCACAAAAATTACTATTATGAATAATAAATATCGAAACTTTTGATTTTTTGGCCACATCTCGCTAATTTCTCTTTTGCTTTGGGTTTGACCGAATAAAAGATCTCAATGAAATGTCATCCTTGCACTAACTGAGCTTTTTTTTATAATGATATCCAATTTTAACCACCATTTTCTGTGTATGATAAATTAATATAACATGATATATTAATATATCTTGTATTTGATTCTCATTTTTCACTTGGTGAAACATTGTGTTAATAATAGGTTGTTGAAAAAATTCACTTGGTTTGTTTCACTAAATTGTTTATTTTGTATTCGACTAGTTTCGGCACTGGGCCATTATCAAGAATAATTTCTTGATAATGGCCCAGTGCCGAAACTAGTCGAATACAAAATAAACAATTTAGTGAAACAAACCAAGTGAATTTTTTCAACAACCTATTATGATATATTAATATAAATACGAAAATTTTAACAGCTCTTATAAAGGAAGAAATGTAAGTCACTTTGTTAGTACCACACTTTTATTTTTTTTTTACTTTCCCTATATACGAAGTATATATAGGAGAAGGATTGTGATCGTGATTTTTTTTAATTTATTTGTGGAAATATCCGTTTTGAGGTCCCCTGAGTCCATTAAACTAATTTCTGGATAAATTTTTTTTGTGACTGTGTGTGTCTGTCTGTCTGTCCGTGGGTGCTGTATCTCAAAAACGACTGATCCGATTGAGATGAAACTTTAAACGTAAGGTTTTATCGTTAAAAACTGGAACTGAAAAGCTTTTGGTAAACATTCATAAACCGGAAGTGGGTGTTTACTCGAGGCGTTTTTTGTTTTTTTTTAATATGAAAAATATTACAAAACTTTTCAAACAAAAGTTAAAGAAAACGAGAAACTGAAAAAATTTTGTTAAAACATATTTTTAATAAAATTCTTAACTTTCGAGAAAAAAAAATAAAAATTGAAATTTTTGACATATTTTGCCAATTGCTAATAAACTATTGAAGCAACATGAAAGATATATAACAAATAATTGCAGAGAATTTAAAATTGAATAAATTATTAAGAATAACCTTTTTGCATAAACCGCATAGTTTTCGAGTAAAATATATCGAAAGTACTATGATGGCCACATCACCATTTTTTTCTAATGACTTCAACTTTAACTCAATTTATCTTGATATTATTAAAATATAAGGATTGAAATATAAAATGTTGACATCTGTCTTTTTATTAATTAAAATCTAAAAATCTAGTACTGTAAGCGTTTCACAATTAATAGTAGTATGGTACGGTAGTACCGAGAAGATTTACGTTGGCAACCCTAGTCACGCAGAAATGATTTATGCAAATAAAAGAGGCTCATTTTAATTCCCCAACAATGCTTGTTTGTTTTGTAAAGTAATGCACTTTCGAGCCATTGTTCTCCCACTTTTTTCTATTTACATTTGTGGTCTCTGTTGCTCGGTAAATATAATTTACAATTAGGTACACTCCTCTTAAGAAACTATTAATTTTTATCAAATCTTCTCCTACGTAAATATAATTTTCAATTACAACAGTAATTTGGTCTTTGTGCAAAAATATTCCAAATATTGAAACAAGGTAGGTAAATAATTATTATCTTTAATAAAAATTTGAATAAATTTCAGTGATATGCATATGAAATGTAAATAGTCAGCATGGTTATTTCCACGGTACATTAATGTCCAGTAATTTAACTCTATAAGGGCAGTTGATCCAACCGTGCAAACATTATGTTATTGAAACTGTTTTTGGTGCGGTTCAAAGGACCAGAATTATTTTGCGCTAGTGCTGTTAGAGGTTTTCACTCTGCACAGAAGCACGTCGATGTGCTGGAGGTATACCCGCGGGGTGCGGTCGAATATGACCTTTTCCAATAACACCAACTATATATACATAATTTTTTTTTAATTTCTCGATATCAGTTTCCTGCATACAATGTTGTGGTTTGTAAATGTGCATGTGTGTAGTTGAAGTTTTGTCAAGAGTGAAATAACATTGAGTTGGTCGTTGGCCTGCGTTTATCGAGGCCGCACGCACATCCAATACAGGGACACCTTTCCACACACATACCACACAGCACACACACACACATGCACAAGCAAGCAATACACTCTTGCTGTCCGGCTGTCTCCTTGGGCATGCATACAGATGATGATTATTTCATCAATATTCCTAGCTCTTACAAACATAAAGACATTGCGCTAGAGCCTAGCCTAATCTGTGAATGTGTTTTTTTCAAAACATATCACCATTTGATTTTTTCGATTCGAAAAAAATGCCCATATTTTAGTAGCAGTAACCTCGTAGACAGCAGGAAAGCTATTGTGTTCTTTCTTAAGAAACTGAAATTATGGGAACAGGAACGTACTTAATATTGCAACGTGGAACCTAATTTTACTTCCTTTTATTTATGTTGAGTTTTTCTGACACGGTTGTCTTAACAGTAATTTATTATGCATTTATATATCGAGGATTTAATAATAATTATAATATTATAAAAGACTTCAGTAAAGTAAAGAACGATATATTACGCTCAAAAATTAATTACTCGAATGGCTAAATCTATGTTATGTTTTTGACCTTGTTTAACCATTTTCAATATGAAAGAAAATAATTGAAGGGAAAAAGCATATTATAATCCAGCAGAGGAACTAAACACATGTTTAAGCAAAAACGTTTACTTTGTTGATAATACACTTTATTCAAATTTTCAAGATCTATCACGAAGTTAATGCTTCAACCATTAATCAATTGAACACATGTTGATTTTCATTCAATACATTTTTATGTTTGATTGATATATTAAATATTTTTCTATTTACTTGTAACTCATATTTCAAAGTAATTTTGTTGGAAGTGAAAAAAAAAACAAAATCCAAGTGATTAATAAACCTTCTAATTAACATAAACATTTTTCACCACGGGTTAAGTGAGAATTTAATTCATCGTTAATTCCATGTCTTTAGCTGATTTAAGTGTATTACATTTGTAACGGGAAATTTATTATTCTTTTCAACACAACAATTTTTAATCAAGATTTTTATAATTATATTCTCTTTGTTTTAATCACAGATTTCATTTATTACGTGACTATAGTTTAAATCACTAATTTATAATTTTGATAATAGCCTCGTAAAGGTTTAAATTATAGTCACGTAATAAATCAAGTGTGTGATATGACAAAGTGCAAGTTATTCTTATAGTTCTTGTTTAAAAATGATTCACAAGGTTATTGATTCAGAAATTTAGTAAGAATATTCGGCAGATTATACTTATAAAAAATGCCATAAACATACTTGTAATGCTGTCTTCGTATTTGTTTGAATTATTAAAGTAATTTATCATTGGTTTGTGTACATGCTGTTTGGCGTGAGAATGTTATTCTTTTTAAAGATATTTTGATATATTAATGTTCATTTAATATCTAATATTAATCTTAATATTATTTGTGTTGTTACTTCTATATTTAAATTTGCTTAAACCCACACCAACATAGTATCAAATAAAAATGTGTACGTCAGTTCATGTATATGTATTTAAGATCAATTTATGATTCAAGTAGATTGAGAATTATTAAGCAAACGTTGTCATTCCTCCATGTTAATTTAATCCATACAAAACCAAGGAGTTTTGTAAAATGTATCTTCTATTGCACAATCACTTATAAAAATCAACCGCCTTTTTTGTCTCTTTAGGGTAGTTTTTAATTCATCATATTAATAGTTCTTCTAATGTTTATTTTATTATGGAAAGAATTGATATATTATTTGCCTCTAACCAAGTAATTTGTGATTCCATTAGGAATGTTAGAATTAGCACGATGACGAAACATGAAAAAAATTGAGATGAGATCCTAGGAAAGAAAACTCCATAATACATTGAAATAAAACAACACTTTTGGGAGGGTTTCACTTTTATTGTTGCTGCATAATATTTCACCATACAGTGCATACTAGAGTATTAATCTGCCTGAGAAGTCACGGCATCTTTTTAGTAGGGTAGTGTCGAACTCTTGCCAACTAAAAGCATTCCTTGGTGTTCGCTTTTGGGATTAGTCCGAAACCATAAGTCTTATCTAGTCGGAACTTATGCGAAATTATCGTTAAGTCGTCCAGGTGATGGTCTCTTCGAAAAGGATGCAGTGTTACCAAATTTCGCAATTGGCTTAAGGATTAATATTAATATTGGCAAAGTATTAGGCATAAAAATATATAAGTCCTTTACGTTGTAGAAAATTCACTAATAATTAGAAAAACGCCGAAAATATTTTCGTAAAATCTACAACAAATGAGTCTTATTAAGACTACAAGAAACTACTTCTCTAGCTAATACTTCGACCATATGTCGATTTTACGAAATATTTTCGTGTTTTTCTAATTATTAGTAATTTATTAGGCTTTCGATATTATCTATCAAGCAGTGATATTTTATTTAGGAAATTTTATCCTGAAAGAAGTATTTCCCTCTATTTTGCTGTAAACATTTTCAGTGAGCTCTTAAGAAAACACACCCCGTTTGTTGTGGTTAAGTTTTAGATCGCAGGTATACTTCAGGAGACGCTTTATTATTTATTATCTCTTTTATCTCCTCTTAATTTTCCAACACAATACAATAAGTAAGTAAATGAGTAGCTTTTTTAATCTGACAATCCAGAGAATTACTCATAAAAAAACTGTAAAGGGCAAAGTTTTAGATAACTTTATGTTGATTAATAAAAAAAATATTCAGAACATTTTTATTGCCATCATTTTTCGAGTTATGACGCAATCTTACATTTATTTAAATAGAAACCATAGTTGGCTATGGCCTCATTCAATAGATTTTTTTTTCTTTAATCCAATATGACATATGATATAGTTATTTTTCAATTTTGTTTATCTTTGTAAAACTAATAATTACAATATTTTTATTATTATAAACAACTGCAATTGCTTTACTTTTATCTTTTTCATGGCTAACTATTTTTTATTTATAATAAAACTTAAAATTACTATAACTAATTTATTTCTAAAAATAACTATTTTCTATCTCTTATAGTTTCCGAGATCACCATAGAGAACATCTAAAAAACTGACCCTATTTCATAACTTAATATTAAAATTATATTAACTAACATTTAAATAAAATTTTAAATAGATATATAACAAACTTATGAGGGACAGACTTGGTAAAATTATTACTACAAGCTACGTATGACATAAATTACACATTAAAAAAGATATAAATACAAGAAAACACTACATAAAATTTAAAATCTATGGTCCAAGAATTCATCAATTGAATAAAAGGCATTCTGAACAAGTAATTCTTTTCTATCCTTCTTAAAATGAAGCAAAGTTAGTTCTTTTACATATGATCATAACTTATTGAAAAATTTAGGTCTAAACTAATTTACTGAGTTTCTTGTTCTGTCCACTCTAAAACTTTTTTGATTTAAGGTATGCGAAAACCTTGTGTCATAGTTATGAATCTCATCACGAGCTGGGCATTGTGAGATGTTTGATTCCACGTACATAAGTTTATTGAGGATATAAATGCGTGGAAAGGTCAGAATACTATGTTTTATAAATTTATGTTTAACATCGTATTTGTATTTTAACATTGTAATTATACAGATTGCTTTCCGCTGTAAATTGAAGACACGCCTAGCATGGCAGGAGTGCTCCCAAAGAGGAAAATAGGCTGTGATAGCTTGTTCACAAAACTTTAGGATTAGTAATGCCGTGTAAATTTCTAAGTAAGTAGAAACTTTTACTTAGGTTTTTGCCTATACAATGTACATGCTCCTCCCATGATAGTTTAAGAAGTATCCATAAGAATTTGACAGTGTTATTAGAAGGATTATCAATTTTCCTGAGTGTGACCCCAGCATTCCACTCTTATTAATATTTAAGGTGAGTTTGTTTTCTACGAACCAGCTTTGAGCCTTCGCCTGTGTGTTTTCAACCATGGATTGCAATGAAATAGGATCTTTATTTTTATTGACAGAAGTGGTATAGCATATAATACCACTACCGTGTTTTGCATAGATAAGGGTAAGTCATTCATATATATTAAGAAAAGTAGAGGCCCCAGGACAGCGAACCCACATCCTAAAAGTTTTTTTTACTTTGATTTTCCGTAACTTATTTATCAGAACACACAGTCGAAGGCCTTTGACAGAGCAGAGCAGAATTGGGCTGCAAAAATTTCGTATTTTACGATACCACCGCTTATACCCCGGATGAGTATCGCTGCAATTGTACTTGTATTTTGCCTAAAACCAAATTTATTCGATCTCAAAATACTATTGCGTTTTAGGTGATTATAAAGGTGTACATTTAAAATAATTTCTATTACTTTTTATAATAATGGGACTATTGAAATTGGTCTGTACTCTTTTTTGTTGTTCTAATCTCCCCTGTTTTTGAAAATAGGTACAATTTTCCGGTGCTGATACATTCATTTATGAGATTTGTTATTGGTATCAATATAATATTTACTATTGTTTTAAAAAGTGCTCCATTAATGCCTAAATAATATTTACCTTTGTTGTTCTTTAATTCAAAAATTTCATCTCTAACGTTATTAAATGGGGTTGAATGAAAATACTCTGGTGTCTGGTTATAGTTAATTAAGTTACTAGGGTTGTTACATTTTATTACATTCCATATAGACATTGGGAGTAGTTATGCGACTCAATATGCTGGTTATTTGCACTCTTCTTGGCCTTTTTCATTTTGATTCTGTCGTAAATTGTTTGCGTTTTTCAATTATTCGTATTTTCGTTCTCACACTATTGTTTCTGTCATATACCTTAATAAATAAAGTTCATTGAAATAAAACAACATAGTCGATGGTGAAGCCAATGTGTGGCGAAACATGTTGCAGTGCGATAAATGTAAAATCCTCCCAACTGTGTTGTTTTATTTCAATTTTTTATGGAGTTTCATCATGTATCCGCCTCGTCAATCTAATATATTAAAGTTTACTGTTAAACAAGTATTGATCAATTATTTTTGTACTATTTTTATAGGTTTTCTGTTCAAACATTTCTGCACCCTGTGGGAATATTTTCATGAATATTTCAATTTTTTTATGAATATCTAAATGATTGAAATTTATAAAATTAAAATAAATATTTTTTACAAAGTTCTGAAAATGAAATAACTCTAATTTAGTAGTTAGTCTACAAATAATATTTGTCATGACGGATTTTTTATTTTAACATTAGTCTTCAAAATTATTGCAAAGTAGTCTCACTAATGTGTAGTGTCTTTTATTCGTTTTAATAATAAAATTATCAAGGGTATTTAATCCTTTGGTTGGTACATGCATGGCTGTGATTACATCGAATAAAAATTATCGGCTAAATGATCTCTAGTATTAAATTTGATGTTAAAGTTACCTATTACAATTGCTTGTACAGAGTTTATTTGAGTTTTATCTAAAACATTATTTAAAATATATAAAATGTATTATAATCTCCCGTTGGAGATCTATAAACTGTTATAATTACACAGTTGTGGTCATTTAAATAAATGACAGATATTTCACATTATTTTTCAACATAATAATAATATCTTGCCGATTTTTAAAAGTTAAACTATCACGAACAAATATAGCCAATCCACCATGGGGATCTCTGTCTTCTAAAATCAGAGGCTAGTTTATAATTTGGGTTCTGATTTGGCCAGAAGTTTTTTGTCATTAACATTTCTCTTGCTGATTCAGGGGCAGTAACTTTAAAAGAGTTTGAAATTCCACATTTATTTATTTATACATCTTGGACTTCTTTCTTAAATAATTATATATACAACAAATCAATTAAAAAAAAACGTACTTGAAATTTTGGGCGAAAGAATCACGGGCGGAGTTTACAATGGCAAAGTATCTGTAATTATCGGTGATATATGATTATGTGCGTATTGAGTTTGATTTTAACATTAAAAGGAATTTCTAGACTCCAACATTTTTGTTTTTTCAAATAGCTGCAATAGACCTTGCATTGAGGGGAGGTGAAGCGGCCAATTGTTTGATTCACTATTTTAAACTAAAACTAGACAATAATGGAGTTACAACTGGGCGTTTTGAATATAATAGAATATTTAGTAAGACTTTTCAGGGAGGATCTAATCGACTTGTAGCCAGCAAGTGGTTAACACCAAAGTTTAATTATCCAAATATTTATTCCTTTTGAAATAATGATATTTGTAGGTATTTCACTTTTATCTTAAATTACAGGCTTCTGTTGAAAATGTCCAAAAGGGAATCAAATATCAAGACCGACAGGGTTTTCTTGACCGAAAATCAATTTAATCTCTAGCTTCCATTGATTCCATAGTATTTTCAAATTAAAATACTTCAAAAACCCAATTGTACCTTACAACTAATTTCAAGAGCTGCGAGTAAAAGTTCAATATCAGTTGCAAGACAGAAAAATATTTTTTGAAATTAGTTTGGATCGATTAAATAATAAATATTTATAATAAAATATATTAGATTACTTTAAGGCGTTGTGGAAGTTTATTTGACAGCAATAAATACATTCAAAATAGTGTTGCTTTGATAGTTGTACTCTTTGTAACATGCACATTACTTTTGTATCATTCAACGTCTGTCGAGGTATTAGCTAGGAAAATAGCTCCTTTAATAAGTGCTTTCTAGTCTTAATAAGACTCATGGTTGTAGATTTACAAAATGTTTTCCTATTTTTAAATTATTAATAAAGTTTTGGTTGAAATAAGTTTTTTGTTCCAGCTATTTTAAGTACGATTACTTCATAAATTTTAACATTAAATATCAACAACAATAGAAAATTTTAAATTAATTATTAACTGTTCAACAAATGCATTGAAATGAAAAGTACTCATTACACCTTAATTAAACTAGTTAAACATAATATTCTTATAGCACCAAACCTTCTGGTTCATATGTTTACAGCAAATATAATTTAAAGTATTTTTTTTATTAGAAACAAATATACCTATGCTTTTTGTTTTATTTATATGGGTAGTACTAACATAAAAGAAATTATAATTAATTTACAGAAGGCATAGAAATCAATTTTAAATCAGTACTCTCTACTCGTATTGTACGATTTTATGTAAAATTTTGTTGAAAATTATTTTCAAAAACTAGTTTGATTAATGCTTAATACAAAATTCATATCCATCTATTAGATATTTCCAGGGCTACAGTCACAGCATCATTTAGCTTGTTGAATACCTTCTAATGAGCCTAGTGAAAGAAACTCAAACACTTTAACAATATATAAAACACTGAATAAAACACTTACTATGTTTTTAACCACTATAATTTATTATAATATATAAATATATTAAGTCGAAACTTAAGTCGTACACATTGTAATATATTTATATATTATAATAAATTATAGTGGTTAAAAACATAGTAAGTGTTTTATTCAGTGTTCATTATGAATTACCACATAGTAACGGTCGCAACCATCATTATGAATATATAAAACCGTTCCTGAATAAGCTTCCATTTTGTTTAGAACCTTTAGATGAACATTTTAACGTTTATAATCTTTTAGTATTAAAATTAACAATAACAAATGCATTTTGAAGCAAGTAAGTTATATTTAACGAGCCACTACATAATCCCTTCAAGCCCTCTTGCAAACTAAGGTCGATTTAATATTTTAAAAATACGTAAACGTTTCGTAAATCTACATGAATATTTACAAAATAAATCACTTATTGAAACAACTATTCCTGGTCTAATATAACAACAGATATAGAATTATACAAATTTTGTTGGTTAAAGCAAAACTAGTTTGAATGTATTTATTTTTGTCAAATAAACTTCAAAATTTAAAAATTCGTGATGTAATACCTTAGCTCATTCAATCTACTATCTTCAAAAATTCCGAGCAACGAACCGCTGTAAATACTAGAACAAGATGTTGATACTCTTGTTCTAGCATTTACAACTGTTATGGATGTACTGTTCGATTGTGCTATATTTAGCTTAGCAGACCTAAATGCAAAGTATCATGATAGCCCTGTTTGATTCCTATATTACTATGGTTGTATGGCAGGATGTCAAGTCTGGCACAATACGACGACTTTTTTCTAAATGTTTCACATCAACCACTTAAGTTTAGATCAAATGTAGATGTAAACCATTAACAATTTTTAATAGCTATTACATATTAACAATTAAGATATTGACATTATAACTCAGAGAGATAATTTTGTGGTATTTATATATTATTAACCTGTGGTTTCTGCTATTAATTTAACTCCAGATGGTTAGTCAGAAAGATAACCTAGACAAATAGCCAAATTGCTGGCAGAAAACGATAAAATGTTTGATGTTTGATTTGTGGAGGCGTTCATTTTATTTTTATTTATTTTTAATATATTCCGTTACTAGTCCTTCGATTTGTGAAAAGAATTTATTATTAACCCTTTGACCTACCATGTTTTTACCAGCGGCGAAGCAAGTGCACAGATGTACTTTGCGGCACGAGTCGCGCAAAGTTCTATATGCCTAAATTTTTTCTAATGATAGCTAAAAATTCTGTTTTTTCATGGGGATTAACATTATTTCTATCTAAATTATGTATAATAAGTTGTATCCAATATTTTGTTGGTATGTATATTTAAAAAAAATGTTAGAGGCATCAAATGAAACTATTTTGCTATTATAATCGATAGTTACTACTCTTATTTTCTGAATTAATTCTACTGAATGTTGTATGGAATGTGGATTTTTGAATTCAGTGATGGATTTAAGGATAGAATATATTTCTATGGCTGTTGCGTTTCCTGGTGTATTGGTCTATACCTATACGTTCAGGTTTATTTTCTTTGTGAATATTTACAAAACCGTACAGTCCAGAATGTATGGGATTCAATGGGGATAGCTTTCGTTTTCTTCTATTGTTAAATAAAGATTCTGTTTCATTTATGATGGATTTCAATTGATTTGTAAATTGAGCTGTGGGATCTTTTTTCATTTCTGTGATTCCTGTGATTTTTTATTAGTAATACGTTTTTTTTTAAATTACTATTGAGTCGCTTTATCTGCCTTGGTGATGATTAAGTCATTCTCTTTTACTTCTTTAATTGATTTATTATCGGAATTTGATACTGATGATGTTTGTTTCAAAATTTGTACAATTTTTGATTTTACAAATTCTGAATTTTTACAATTATTCAAAGCAATTTCTGATTCGGTTACTAGTTACTTCACTCTAGTTCCTAATATGTGAGATTCGTACCTAGTAGAATACCTAACGTGTTTATGTTGGCTAATTACGTTTTATAAATTAATGGTTTACAATGACACCTGCATGTCCCATATTCTTAGACCGTAAAGCACATCACTATTAAATAATGCATGATGGGCGTTTATAAATGTTTTTTAATCCATTTGTCTAGTTTTCTAAATAAGAACAGTGACAAATTGTATTGTATTTCCATATGAACAATTTTAAACGATTATCCACACGAGAACAGTTACAAAGTCTGTGTATTTTCTTTTAGGTTTAGAGCAATCATTATTTATTTATTTGTTTATGTTTGGGCTTTCAAACAATTTAATTTTAGTTTGTGAACTAATTAATAATTTTATTACCAGCATCTCTTACCATGTTTTCAAGAATTTTCGGGTTAGTATGATTGCATTATAAGAAGTATCATTTAAAAACAAGGTACGTTTTTTTTAATGACTTTCTCATTTTTTAATGACTTTCTCATCTTTTAGTGAAACACATTAAACTATTACTGATGAAGGTTTAAATTAATATACACTTGGTTTCTTTCACAATTTTTCTCTATTTACTCGACTAGTTTCGCTTTTTAATGCTTTATCAATAGAGAGTTACAGAAGAAACTTTTTTTTTGTCTTTTATAACTCACCCTTGATAATGTCTTAAACAGCGAAACTAGTTGAGTAAATAGAAAAAAATTGTGAAACAAACCAAATGTAATTTAATTAAAACCTTCATTAATAATAAGATAAGTTTAATTGGAGCCATATATTCTGGCAAGTCAATTATATTTATAATAAAGAGGATCGGACCAAGAACCGATCCTTGAGGTAACCCGTGTATTACATATTTAAAGTTGGAGTTAATATTATTTATATTAACACATTGTTTACGATTATGATATGATTGAAAACATCTTAACGCAAATCCTAGAATGTTATACATTTGTAACTTTTCTAGCAGTAACCTGTGACACACAGTAACCTGTGATTACTACAGTCGAAAGCTTTAGTGAAGTCACACAGTGTAATGGATGTATACTTATTATCGCTAATATTGCTTAAAATGGATGATATTAGTTCATCCCCGACCAATTGTGTACTTCTGCTTGACCTGAACCCGTATTAATAATCGCTGGGATATATGTTTATAGAAATATGAAAGCAAATGCTCTTTGGCTAAGATTTTTAATACCTTTCCTATTATAGGAATGATGGCTATTGGTCACTTCCTTGAAACATCCTCATTATCTCCTTTCTTATAAATATATAGGGACAATTCGGGATAATTTAAATACGTAGGAAATATTCCATTATAAAAACAAATTTTAAATAAATTTGCTAGATATGGGGCTATCTTTTAAACATGTCTTTTGACCTACTATTTTTTAGATTGTTCATAATATTTATAAATCCCTTAGGAAAATGAAAGATTCACTAGTATATTGCATGTTTGGGGAGGGTAGACTTACGTCGGAAATAATTCGAACAAGTATATTTATGTGGTTTATAAAGAAATCATTAAAAGCTTCTGAGAAAATATGAGGTATTTTAAAATCGTGGCTGACATTACGTTCATAATTGTTGAGTTTCCAAGATGTCTATTCTATATTACTGAATTTTCTATAGTTACTATAATTTAGTCTACGTGCGTCATCTAAATTTTTCATATGCCTTTTCTTTTGATACATACACATCTGTTTTAATTGTTTTAATATAAAATTAATCATAAAGAAAATTTAATGTATTCCTCATAGGTAATAATTCAGGAGTAAACTGAAATTTTAACTACATATATCGTTGAGAGACGATTTTTGGTCTAGATATATTGCCATAGATTTTAGAACTACTGTATTTGTAAGTTATGCAGCCATCTTTTCTACGTTTTCACTCAATACCAAATTGTCGCCAAGTCGTTTGCCAAAGAAATCTATATTATTTAAACTCTTTATAGCGGTTTTTGTTGTGATTTTACCATTTTGGATTTAATAAATTGACTTACATGATCTGGTATATTTGGATTAATTAAAAAGTGAAATTAGCAACTGTTGGATAGACGTTTTATACTGAAATTAATGTTAAATTAATTATTTTCATCTCCAGTGAGCGACAATTACAATGATATTACAGCATGGTACATGCATAACGCAAAATTCAGAGATCGATCAATCGAAATTATATCACTAAATAAATCTTTTCGAGTATATATACAAGTTCCACAAATGGTGATGTGGCCATCATAGTACTTTCCCTATATTTTTCTCGAAAACTATGAGGTTTACGCAAAAATATTATTCTTAATAATTTGTTCATTTTTAAATTCTCTACAATTATACCAGATATAAATTTTATGTAACTCCAATAGTTTATTAGCAATTGTCAAAAAATGTCAAAATTTTCAATTTTTATTTTTTTTCTCAAAAGTTAAAAATTTTATGAAAAACATGTTCGAATAAAACTGGTTCAGTTTTTTATTCCCTTTAACTTTTGTTTGAATCATTTTTTAAAGTTTTTCATATTTAGAAAAATATCACGAAAAAACAAAAAAACGCCTCGAGTAAACAACCACTTCCGGTTTATGAATGTTTACCAAAAGCTTTTCAGTTCCAGTTTTTAACGATAAAACCTTAAGTTTAAAGTTTCATCTCAAACAGATTATTCGTTTTTGAGATACAGCGCCCACCGACAGACACACAGACACACAGACACACAGACACACAGACACACAAATTTTTTTTCCAGAAATTAGTGTAATGGATTAAGGGGACCCCAAAACGGATATTTCCGCAAAAAAAATTTTTGAAAAAAAAATCACGAAAACAATACTCCCCCTATATATACTACGTATATAGGGAAAGTAACAAGGATATATTATGATCTACAGTAGTTTGCAGCCAGAACATATTGTAGTATTATAGCAATATTCATCAAGTCTTGATTATTCCAATATTCTGAAATGCACACAATATGGTAAGATTGTTGTAGCAGAAAATATGTCTTTTTTATTATTTAGTGATTGAACGTTTGTATGAAGTATATTAAGTTCCATGTTATTCTTCATGCGGCCTTTGATGGTTGTTTGTTCCGTTGAAAATTCTGTGGTTTTCTTAGAAAAATATAAAGTATTTATTAAGGTATATTTAAGGCCAAAACTGCGGATCATTTACAATAGTTATTAAGTTCGATGGGATACCTAATTTAAATGAGGCATATTCGGCTTCTTCATATTTTGGTTTCACTAATTCGACAATTAAACTACCTGCTGTATTGGTCCCCTCTTTTAAAAAAGGCAACAACATCGTTGGTATTATTATCTAATTTTGAGATTAATGGCCAATTCATACTCTGTTTTGGCATTGCTTTTAACGATTTATCTTTAGATTGGCCTATAAAACCATTATTCGTTTTTTTGGCCTTTTTTTATTACTTTCGGATTTATTTTCTACATTATACCAGTTATTAGAGTTATGTAATTCATTACAAGATATAATTGAGTTTAGTATGGTATACCTGCGTAGTATACACAAGTATCGCGAGTTGCTTACTTCTTGGTGGCTGCTGAGGTATTTTAACCGTGCAATGGAATTTCGGATTCTTCAACGACTGGTGACATATTAATAGTTGGTAATTTAATTGCCTGTACTTATTGCAGGTTCTTGATGGTTACGGAATTTGATGACACAAATGTTTGTCCGGAAATGATATCTGCATAAATTACTTCACGTTGTTTATCTAAAATGTCTATCTAAAAGTCCTTTCTTAATGGCCTTTCTAATTCCTTTTAAGAGATTAGACCATCTTCATGTATGGCAAAATACTTCAAAATATACCTGAATAATATTATTAACTCTCATTCATAACATTAACTCTATCCAGTATTTTAAGAAAATGTTAATGATAATGAAGATAGTGGTGGTGAAAGTTAAGTACGTTCACTTATTATTACCCAAACATTTTATTTAAAGTTGTAGTAGTATAAATATTGTTATTTTATATAAATAAATGTATAATACAATAAACAGTATTATCAAAATATTCAAAATTTTATTTCCATTAATTTTTGTGCTGTTTATTTCAAGTAAGTTTCTTAATCTTTAGTTCTAGAAAATATTGAAATAATAAGCAAAATAAAAATCAAAAATATATTTTTGTATTAACAGAAGAAATATATTTTATGCCGAATAAATTAATTCAATATTCAATGTTAAAAATAAACTCTGCAGTTTGAACGCATTAAAATTTAGATGGATCAAACCACAATGACATTTTGAAAACACTAATATAAAAACCTAAGTAATATATGCAATAATATAATAAAAGAGTCAGTTTTAAAATTTATGTAATGGCCAAAAAGCCACGAAATGACACGATATGCACGCTAGTGTATCATTAACCACTTCGTAAAGTATTCAGTAAAACAAATAAAAGAATTACCGAAGATATATTCGCGAAACACGTTGCCAATTTAAAAGAAAAATCGAGCGTTTTGCATATTTTATGCAAATTTTTTCCGCCCGAGGACGTACCGTGTATTTTCTGGTACAACGCCAACAATTTTAAATTTTAATATTAACTTTGACCACAATTCTTTGTCTCTCTTGATTAATAAATACTTAATTATATTGAATTATTGTTTCCTTTTCAGCTACAACCACGGACCGGTTTCGATCAATTTTAGATCTCATCAGAATACCTAATTACTTTCCGGAACAGTCCCTTCTGAACAATCTAAATATTAAGGTTAATAAACATTTTTATTTACTAATATAGCTTTGATCTAAATGCAGTATTTATATCTTTGCATTAATTGAGTTACGTGAAGTAGATAATAACTTGATCAAGACAGAAAACCTTTTCTCTATATTATTTGTAACTAGATGTACATTTGGTTTGATATCAAACTATCGATAAGGGTCACTTTGTGTCTGAAATATACATCTGGTTACAAATAAAATGATAAAAAAGTGTTTTAATCGTGACAGTATTTTAATATTATGGCATTGTTCCAAAATTATATTATAAAAGAATTTAAAGTTTGCAAAAATCTGCGAGTAGCTTTATTCTCACTCACTGCTTATATTATATTCTATAGGGGCAAGTCTATTAACACAAAGTGAAACTTCTAGTCTGTTACGACACCCGTTCCGTCCCGTTCTAAAGGAATACAAAGCGTAAATATTGTAACAATTCAAATTTGCATAAATTAGTATTCCAAGTGGGAAAAAAATGCTCACAGATTTAAATATATATTTGCTATTTATGCAAACGTATTCGTGTCAGTCGTCGACGTCATTCCAAAGACGATGGTGCGGTGGTCAAAAACAGATGGTGGAGATTTTCAAATTCGCAGGTCCGAGAGAGACGGAACGAGGAAAATATACGCCACGCAAGAAATTAACATATATTATCTTCGTTTTCTTTCAAATTCAATATGTAAACGAAAATATTACTTAATGATTTCACCGAAACGAATTCATTCAGCTAATATGCGTAATATTATGTATGACGATGAGTAACTAACTAACCTTGGATTCTAAATCGTAAAACTATATGACTAAAGAAGGAAAATATTATATTACTTGAAAACAATATTTTAAATGAAGATCATGAAGTTACAGAATGAGCATAAAATAGAATAGCAAAAAGTCAAAGAAAGTAACAGACTATTTATTGTTAAAATAGAAATTATGAAATGCCACCCCTCTGCTACAATAATACCATAAGAATGCTTTTTTCATAATGGTGATTTTAATTTAGGTAGATTGATGGATAAAGACTAAAAATATAGTTAATCTAAAATATTTAATGACTCAAGAGCTGTGTTTGTTTTCACAGCTTTATTTCTATGAATTTTATAGCGTCCAGTAATTTTGCTTTTCTTTCTGTTTGTGGAATATGTTCTTGTCCAAATTGTCTATAAGTTTGGAAACAAAGACAGATTTTTCTCTCTTATGTTAGCAATCTATTTTTGTTGTAGAAATATTTATAATATTTGTAACACGCAAATTAATTTGTATTATTCAATGTCTGTCGAAGTATTAGCTAGAGAAGTAGTTGTTTCAAATTAATTTGTTTTGTAGTCTTAGTAAGACTCATTGTTGTAGATTCACGAAATGTTTTCGTATTTTTAAATTTATTATTTATAAATGTCATTCTCAAAATATTATTATAGTTTGATCGTTCCTAACTTTCTTTTAATTTAAACAATAAAATAAAAAGTAAACATTTTTTCTAAATTATTAAATAATTAACAATGCAAAATAAATTAGAAATAAATATTTCCTCTTAAGCAACAATAAGTTCAACGAGCATTCTGACCTAAACCTTCTTGTTATTATATTACTACCATGTAATAGTAGTAAAGTCAAGTCAGTGGACCCTGAAAGAAGAGAGTACTGCATAATGACAATAACTTTCGATTAAAACATATGATGGAATATTGAGAAGGTAATAAAAAACGAAATACCTACAGAGGTAAATTAATGCAATCATTATCACTTCAAAACTTCAATGGGCATATTATGTCTAGAGCTGAATGTAGTGTATGACTATAGTACATTCATTTGTGAATTTCGTACAATAGAAACTAAGGTAATTCACTAAGCATACCAAGTAGTGATTTGTTGTATGTATCTGCAGCAGAAACAAGTCCCGGAGAACGAATTTAAAATAAGTGTAATAAATAGCAGAGGCTTAGAACTTTTTGGTAGTTGGGGCAACGGCCATAATAAAATAATTTTGCGGCGTCATTACGACTGTAAATGAATCGTTATTTGTATAACTTCCAATAAATAAAGAAACTGCTACAACTCGGTATTTATATTACCTTCAATAAATAAAGAAACTGATACAACTGGTGACCCCTAAAGATATGAACACGATGGTCGAACAAAGTGAAAGTACGATGAATCTACAAATGGAGTCACAACAAATAACTCAAGTAATCGCTAATATAAAGCTTCCGGAGTTCTGGCTCATGGAGGTGGAGCTATGGTTTGCTCAGGTAGAATCCATTTTTCAAAGTAGAAGAGTGACCAAACAAAGACAGCAATACCACTATGTCATATCCCTTTCCCCCGAAATCATAAAGACTATAAGGAATATATTGCTCAACCCACCGACGGAGAACCCGTATAACATACAAAGGAGCAACTCATCAACCGGATGTCAGCGTCAGAATCAAAACGTATACAAATTTTTTTCACGATTGACGACATCAGTTACTTGCGCCCAGTACAGATTTTGAGAAACATGCAGCAGCTATTAGGACTAAAGAGTATGGATCCTTCCATAATCAGACAATTGTTCATCCAAAAGATGCCACGACAAATTCAATGGTTTTTAAAGACGCACAATGCAGGTACAATAGAGGAACTTGCAAACCTGGCAGAGAAGCTCGTCGACTTTCCAGACGAGTCAACGGTCAGTGTGGCTGCACTATCAACAGAGCAAGGAGGATCTACACTTGAAAGGAAATTAGATGAGTTAAGAGCCGCCTTACAAAAAAGCTCAACGGAATCGCGTACGACACGCACTAGAAGTTCTTCGCCAGCAGAATACAGACAGCCCAGCCGGTACGCGAGTCGATGACAAAAATCTAATCGTCACTTCTGGACGGTGCTACAGTTTTTTCAAAGATAGACCTTGCCAAAGCTTACCACCAAATTCCAATCGAAGAGAGCGCGATTCAAAAAACAGCATTAACAACACCCTTCGGACTATTTGAATATGCCTTTTGGGATAAGAAATGCAGCGCAAATATTCCAGAGATTTATGAACGAAGTATTTTTTGGATTAAAGTTTTGTTTCGCTTACAATAACGATGTCTTAATTTCTAGTAAAACATTGCTTGAACATAAACAACATCTCCACATCATTTTTGGTAGGCTGACAAAGTATGGTATGGTCATAAACGTTGACAAATGTGAATTTGTTAAAAAGTCAGTGGAGTTTTTAGGACACGAGGTTGACAGTAAAGGAATTTTACCTTTACTGTCTAGAACAAAAGTTATTACGTCCTTTTCCTCTCCTAAATGCCAGAAGGATTTAAGGTTGTTTTAGGAATGATTAATTTTTATTATCGCTTCGTACTGGATTGTGCAAAAATTTTACGACCTCTCAACAACTTAATTGATAACTCAATCCCAAAGAAACAACCGCAATCACTCAATTCGGAACAGCTAAACGCGTTCAACGATATTAAAATAGATTTGGCTCATGCTATTTACGCATCCAAGAATTGGAGCACCACTCTGTTTGGCCGTGGATGCATCTGACATAGCCATGGGGGCGTGTCTACAACAAGAATGGGATGAAGCTAACCAACCCATCGCCTTTTTTCTAGAAAATTCACTATAAGAGAATCAAAGTATCGCGTTTTTGGACGTTAATTATTGGCAATGTTCACGTCACTGAAGCACTTCCGATACTACATCGAAGGGCCAAAGTCCGTCAAATGGACTATATTTCTCAGTTTACCTCGGACATAAGACATGTAGCAGGAAAGAGTAATGTAGTACCGGATGCACTCTCCAGAATTTCTCATATCAGTCGAACGAGAAGTCCATAAATGTGGATCCTATAGATATAGCCAAAGCACAAAAGAACCACCAGGAATTAAGGCGTTTTTTAAGTAACCCAAACACTTTGTCTTTATTTTTACAAGTTACCTAACTCTTCGTTAGTTTTACACTATGATTTCTCAACGAAAATTCCCAGACCATTTGTGCCTCAGCCTTTAAGGCAACGAGTTTTCAAAACGTTGCATAACATTGCCCACCCAGTGATCCGAGCATCCAAACATATTATAAAAAGATATTTCGTTTGGCCTGGAATGCATAAAGATGTGAAACAATTCACAATCCACTCCCCAGACTGCCAACAAGCAAAAATTTAACAACATACTTTAAGCCCCGTTGGTATATTCGGAATTAAACAACGAGTTATGTAAATTACTGGGAATTAAATCGATAAAAACGACCGCGTATCATCCGTGTGCTAATGGTATGGTAGAGAGATTGAACAAACACATTAAGACATCCCTGATTGCGAGAGGAGGTAGGAACGACTGGCCGAGACAATTGCCAGGAGTGCTCTTAAGCTTACGTAACACAATAAAAGAAGACCTTTAATGTACGAGCGCGGAGTTAGTTTTTGGTACCACATTGCATATGCCCGGAGAATTCTTTTTAGATGCAGAGAGATCTAGTATGGAAATTAATAAACAATTTGTACGAGACCTAAAGAAACACTTCAAGGCTATCTCTTACACCCTACCACGTTACACGACAAGAACATTTTATATTCCTGCAGACCTCAACACTTGCACTCATGTTTATGTCCAAGAAGATAAGATAAAGGTCCACTAACACCACCATACAACGGACCCTTCAGAGTAATCGAGCATCATCCTAAGTTTTTCAAAATAGAATTGAACCATTGTGATGATTTCATTGCGATAGACAGGTTAAAACCTGCGTATATTTTTCAAGAGTCTTCTGCTCATGTGAGACATATGTCTTTTGTTACTTCCACACTGGGGGGATACTGATGCAGCAGAAACAAGTTCCAGAGAACGAATTTAAAATAAGTGTAATAAATAGCAGAGGCTTAGAACTTTTTGGTAGTTGGGGCAACGGATATAATAAAATAATTTTGCGGCGTTTATTACGACTGTAAATAAATCGTTATTTGTATTTCTTCCAAAATAAACAAACTGCTACAACTCGGTATTCATATTACCTTCAATAAATAAAGAAACTGCTACATATCCATAGCTAAAACACTCAGGGTTGCTATACACCATCATAAAAAAAATCTGAATGCATCATCTAACCACCAAAAACGTACCGATGATCCGGCTAAGCATATGCTTTGAAGATGTTAAAAATGATATTATCTTCAATAAAGACTGCTAATATTTTAGTTGGAAGCAATAGTTGAACATGTTAAAAGCACAGAATTATACCCCTTAGTAGAATGCAATCCAATTTATACCAGACACGGAAAAGCCAAGAAAACTGATTTATGTTTTCTGCATGAATTAAACCAAGTAAAAACTTCGATACAGTAAATACAGGTAATTAACACAATTTTTAAAACTCTCTTTTACAATGTTGTATTTATCTTACGCTTACAAGTTCTCACATCACTAGATTAAGGTTTCAATATTAGAGAGCAGATCGATAAATTTTTAAATTACATTAATAACCCAATACATAATTATACATAGAACTTAAAGAGCTGTAAAAACAATCGAGGGTAGTACAAAACAGCCATGAGCATCAAATATCAGTATCGAGTCATATAATAGAGCGTGACAATAAAAATCTTTATTATAGAAAACGACTCAAAAACCGTACAGCTAAAATAGGCCTTTTCGAAAAATCCGTTAACTAAAACTTAATAGTCTTAAAAGATAGAAAGATACATGCATCAACTCACTAAACTATTATTTAGGACTAGGAGCAGGGCCTTAAAGATACATTCGCAGTACCAATTCGGATTGACCAAGTGTATATTATCTGGATACCCTCTTAAGCTTTTGGTGCATTATTTTTAATTATACACTTCAATTACTTCTGAATATATGAGGGTTATCCGGAAAGTTTATTCATTTAGGAATATACAAGTACTTCTCTATATAGTCTTCTTGAATATTTAAGTATATGTCGTAACGTGTGGCAAGTTTTTGTATCCCACCTGTATATTCCTCTCGATGCCAGTGTATCGAAATACGTGTTCTTTCGTACCTGCCAAAAAAATTGTTTTTGACCAGTTGGTTATCGAAGAAACTAAGTTTGGACTATAGGGTGGATGATTGAAAGTTCGTCTGCTATGATTGAAGGCTTCCTAAGTTGAAATATACGAGACCAGCGCCATGTAATCACAGCCCTAATTTCGTAACTGTTGACGTTCTCTATTTTCTTGAACATTATACACTGATATAGACAGTTCAGTCAATACCAGCGAGACGTAACTATTCATACAGACAGTTGCAAATTAATACTACTTTCCTACTGTTCCCAGTATCAGTAATAGTTGATAATCGCCTTGTATATTCCATCGCAAAATGCTTCCAACAGAGCGAGAAAACTGTCCCATCTTTACTATGTACTACTGGAATAAATGAATAAGTAAACGTTCTACATGGTGGGTTATATCTACAACGTATCTATCTTGATTTCGTATCAATAGTAATAATCCCCTCGTTTTTCTGGTCGCAAAATGCTTCCAACAGAGTGAAATGTTGTCATCTTCACTATGTACTACTGGAATAAATGAATAAGTAAAAATTCTACATATTATATTGAAAACGTATCTATCTTGGTTTCCGGTAACTCAGGAAATATATTAAAGTAAAGTAAGAAGCAATTGTCAATTGCTCTTGATGTACGACATGTAGCATTCTGTGAATCCAGCGAAAATGTAATTGGTAACGAAGAAGATAAAAATCACAGGTTTTAAGCCTCTAAAAACTAAAATTTTAGTTTTTTTTCATCCCAATAGCTTAGAGGCATTTTTCTATACAAAAAAAGGTGACCACTGTTCTCTCCACTAGATTTTCAGGTGCAAATTATACGCGAATAAACTAGGATTGTACTCTGGCCAACTCGTATCAGGTGTGAATCAAAACAGAAGATTTTCGAGTATTGCTTTTAATTCTATTTAACTTCACAATGGGATGTACACATACCTCTTGTCGATGTGGAATATTTGGCCCATGTATTTGATTCATTAGGCTACAACAAGAAATTTATACTTTATACTTCTTCGCTTAACTCTGTAATCGATGTCATTGCACTATCGAAAACTTGGTTAAATGATTCAATATGGGACAGTGAGCCACTTTCTACCGTTTGCTCAGTCGTCAGGTGCGAATGACATTATAATGCTAAAGGAGGCTTTCTACTTGCTCTATCTAATAAATATATGCTGAATAAATGGATGTCACGGCTATTACGAATCTTATGCCGCTAGTTGATATTGTAATATGTAAATGTATACTTAACAAAGAACAATTCTATATTATAGTACTTTACATTCCTCTAGATATTGCATCTGATACATTTTCTACTCTATTGGAATCGCGAGAAATGTTAATACATATTTGATAAACAGGTTCTTATCTTAGGTGATTTTAATATACCAAACTTTAATTCATCTTTGAGTATGCTTAATGTACCCCCCAAGTTAAATTATCTACAACCTTCTTTAATTACAATAGAAATAGGTTTAGGAAATAATAACAATTTGCTAGTATCACGAATTTTTACACTTTTTCGTGATACTAGCAAAGTGTTATTATTTCTTAAACCTATCTCGTAATCAAGATGTATCACAAAGTCATGGCTTCGCAAATTTTCTATGAAACGTGAATTATTACCTTTTGTTTCGGAATATAGCCATCATCCTTCTCTTGCAAATAACATACAATTTGATAACAATGCAAAATCTGTACCATCCCCGGTAAGTAATAACAGATCTTACAGTTATCGCAAGGTTAACTTTCCAGAATTGTACAATTTACTTTTCTCTGTATATTGATCCTTCATAGATGTCTATATGGATGTTAATGATTCATAGAATGCATTTAACTCTTTGGTATGCAGTATACTTAATGATACATTTTCGAAATATGAGCGATGTCGGTCCTCTTTCCCACCATGGTTTGCACATGAAATTAAAACGCAATTCGGCTTAAGGAATATTATCGTCGTAAATACTACTCGTATTTAACATGAAAAAACTGCATACCGGGTTTATATAGCCAAAGTTGAACAATATATCAGAAGTAACCCCAAGAAATTGTGGAATGTGTGCATATCAAAAGTGGTACTTCAAGAATACCCGCTCAAATGTACGACGGTAATATAACTTATAGCAAACCAGATTATATTATGAATTCTTTCGCTACTAATATTTATTCCACGCCCACTAATGTTAGTCATTCCCAATCGTGCTCAAATAGTAACTATTTTATGGTGTCGCCATTCATTAAACCCTTATTGTCAATAATTATGCAGCTGTTTGGATGGACACATTTCCAGATTCGTGGAAACGTGCACGATTGATCTCTGTATACAAAAAGGGTGACAAATCCGGTATTGGCAATTATAGACCAATAGCTATTTTATCAAATTTTGCCAAGGTATTTGAACAAGTACCAACATGGCTTCATGAAGGGTCTGTCAACAGTTACTAATCTGACAATTCTCACCCAATATATAAATGAGTCACTTAAAAACTTGGGCTTGGTAAATGCACTCTGAGCCTGATAGAATCATATCTCTCATCTCGAAGTATCTATGTGTACTACAATGGACATAAGTCTTATGAATTCATTTCAACATCTGGGCTGCCTCGAGGCTCTAATCTTGGATGCCTATTATTTGTAATCTTCATTAATGAATTGGATGGACATAAATATGCTACTATCACTTATGCTCATACTCGAATGCTACGTCAGAACTATATTTATAATATAAATGGTGAGCCATTACAGAAAATTACTGAAGTTAAGGGCCTAAGTACTCTTAGTTAACTCATTTTTAAACAACACATTAATTATGTATATACATCAGGTTCAAATATTTGTTATGCGCACAAGTAAATACTTTAATCGTCATGTAATTAAATGTCTCTTTTATGTGTTTGTTCGTAGTCGATTAGAATACGCTTCTTTAGTTTGGTACCCCCACTATACAAATTTAGCACTATTACTTGAGAAAGTACAAAGTAGGTGTTTAAAATTCTTATCATTTAAATCTGATGGGTCTTACCCAGAAAGAGGTAATGATTATGACTGTTTACTTTTACGGCATAACATTGAGTCATTAACAAAACGTAGAAAATTAAAAATGTGGACAAGTTAATTCATTATGCAATTGATAATCCGGATCTTATGGCAAAGGTTAACTTTAATGTACCAAGGTTATCATCGCGGCACACTCGCTTGTTTTACACTCCAATGGCTAGAACCATCAATCTGCAAAAATCCTTTATCTTTAGCATGAGTAGAAATTAAAATAAAATGTTTCTAGATATGTTGTATAGTGTGGAGTTGTTGCTATTGATTGGTTTGTTATCTTGTTACGTATACTTATTTTATTTTACTTTATTTTAGTCATTTATTAAAAGTAATTCTTAATTTAGTTGTATCCGTAGCAGTTTAGTATTAAATTATATTGTACATGTATACTTATTTTGTAAATTATATTGATCTGTAATTGGGGTACACTATTATGCAATAAAGTTATTATTATTATTATTATTATTATTACTAAAATGAAAAGGCATAGATAGGTAGAATGCGTTAGGGTCTACGAGTAGTAGACAACCCCAGATTCATATTAAGGAATATGATATAGACAACGTGCTACTAGAAATCTTTACGAAGCAAATAATTACCATATCTTCTCATTCATCACTTTTCTGTTTGTTGGAAATAATATTTTGCTTACATTTAAATAATTCACATCACAATACCAGAAGAAGTACTTGGTCATATTAATTAAAATCTTAACGTATCTAATATCTTTTGTACTGGTAAATGTATTTGATTTTATGGAAATGGACAAATAGTTGGGATCTAGAAGTATTTGCTGAGATTATTGAGTGTTAACTCTTGAGTATTCTCAATTCAGAAATATTTCCTCCAGAGTATGCTTATAGAGCAGATCGCATAATAGGTGGTGGTGCATTAATTGCAATTAATTCTTCATTCTGCTCAGAAATAGTACTATTTGATATGGATCAATTAGAATCAACCGAACTAATAGCAGTCAGAGTAAAAACTAAGGATGTTATAATTAATCTTATATGTGTATACATTAAACCTGCAACATCCCCAAATGAGTACTCCATATTGTTGGAACGAATAGGAACCCAATTCCCAGGGCAGAATATTGTAATTGCTGGTGATTTCAATATACCAAATTAGTCAATAAACAATATTAAAAATGCAAATAATATAGTTCTCGATTTGCTTATTTCTTCATTAGACAATATTTGTGACGTAGGAAAATGCATTCCCCCATTAGTTGTTGAAAACCCTCATCATCCTGCTATAAGTTTACTGCTATATTTAAAGATACATCGGTAATGAGTGTTAAACCCATTACATTCAGGTACAACTTCCGTAAGGCCAATTTTCCACTATTATATTCTGACATCGAATCCGCATGTGATTTTTTCTACACGACTTTATACGGAATTTTTGATAAATGTGTACCACGATCAAAACAACTTTATGAGAATAGAAGTGCTCCGTGGATAAACTCCTCTATTAAAAGAAAAATAAATTTAAAAAACAAACATCGTCAGAGATATTTAAAATGGCATCGAATTGCTGATCGTGAAAAGTTTAGGGAGCTTCGTCGACTCTGTAAGCAAGAAATTTCTGTAGCGCATTCGAAATACATCCAACGAATTCAGCAACGTATGTCATATGATCCTAATTTAGTATGGAATTACATTAACACGAAACGTAAAAACTTTCGTATACCAAATGAAATGACATTGGATGATAAAACTCTCACCACACCAGTTGACATAGCTGATGGATTTGCTGACCACTTTATAAAATGTTATAATTCAGATTATCTTAATAGCAATACTAGCAACGATGCAGATCATATAAAAATCACTTGGGTGATTACACGATTGATGCTGCTGACGTCCTGAAGAAATTAAATAGCTTAAAACCTAATCTGACAATGGGCCTAGATTTAAAAGCTATTAAAAGATAGGTCATCTGTGTTGTGTGATCCTATCACACATCTATACAAATTAATTTTAAAAACTGGCAGGTTTCCTACTAAATGGAAAGATGTTCGAATTTGCCCTGTCCTCAAATCAGGATCAAGTATAGCAATCGAGAACTATAGACCAAATGCAATTTAAAGCAATCTTTCAAAAGTATTTGAATCGTTATTAGCTGACTATATATACAATCCGTACATTTCAATGCAACAACATGGCTTCATAAAACGTAGGTCTACCACAACAAATCTTATAGACATTACTCAAGATATTTATGATGCTATTAATGATATAAAACAAGTTGATGTTATCTACGGCGATTTAACCAAAGCGTTCGATAAGTTGGACCACACAATACTTATTACTTAAATATTTTCGTTTGGATTGAACGAAAACATCTTGAATGTTATTGTATCATATCTTGATAGTCGTCATCAACTTGTTGAGATATATGGTCATAAATCCAAATAGTACATTGAATCAAGTGAAATCCCTCAAGGTTCGAATCTAGGACCGCTTAGGTTAGGTTAGGTTGGTGTGGCAGCACCACGAAGAGGTGCACACTTAGGCCTAGATAGGCCCGTTGTGATACCAAATTTCCCTTTCCTGAGTTCTTATGGGAACCATTTGGAGCCATTTATGAATCTGGCTATGCTTCTGGCATCGGTTGTCTCGATGTCGGAGAGCTCATTCATAAAGGAACGGCCTAGGGAGGAATCTCTTATTCCGGCCAGCGCGGGACATTGACAGAGGTAGTGGAGTACGTTTTCCTCCTCCTCTTCGTCGAGGCACCCTCTACAAAAGTCGTTGTGGGCTATTCCTAACCTTTCTGCGTGTTTGCCAATGGGACAGTGTCCCGTGATGACTCCCACTGTTAGCGCAATGTCATGTCTCTTTAATGAGATGATGCCATCGCTTCTTTTGCTGTTATAGCGTGGCCAAATCTGCCTTGCTGTGCTACAGCTGCTCTCATTCATCCACCTTTTGTTTGTTAGGTTTAGGATGATATTGCTTAGGATTTCCTTGCTAGTCGCTAAGGGAATTCCTGGGTGATGGTTTATTGAGGACGAGTGAAGCTTCGTTCCATTCTTAGCCAGCTCATCCGCTGTGTCATTGCCCGGGTTGTTGCTGTGGCTAGGCACCCAGATGAGTTGAGCGTTTGTCTGTGTTGCCAGTTCATTTAGTGATTTCCGGCAATCAGATACCACTTTTGAGGTGCTACTCACACCTGTTAGAGCCCTGATTGCCGCTTGGCTATCAGTGTAAATGTGGACCCGGTTTGCGTTTGTCCTATTGGTCCTTAGCCATTCTACTGCAGTATTTATGGCGATTACTTCTGCCTGTAGTACACTACAGTAGTCTGGTAGTCTGAAGAATAGTCGGATCTTCAGGTCTTCGGACAAGACTGCTCCCCCAACTTTTGTGTCCTGCTTAGAACCGTCCGTGAAGACGTGTAGTGTCCCTGCTTCATTTTCTTTGTCCACCGCCCAGTCCTCCTTGGTAGGGATCTGGGAGGAGAACTTGTTATGAAATGCAGGGATCGGTAGACAGCGGTCAATATTCT
Organism: Ontholestes murinus; assembly: GCA_963969525.1. NCBI lineage: Eukaryota > Metazoa > Arthropoda > Insecta > Coleoptera > Staphylinidae > Ontholestes > Ontholestes murinus. The sequence goes on from OZ018395.1 coordinate 46,519,888, forward strand.
TAGGGACACCGGGGAATTCTTTGAGAATTCTTGTGTGTCCCCGCGTATTAGTTGTGAGTCGGCAGATTGAGTTCAGTCTTAATGCTGTTGTTAACGCAATCTGCTTGCCGAGGAGATCCACAGGGGTCAGATTGAGGATTGTTTCCAGTGCTTTCGTGGGACATGTCCTAATAGCTCCTGTAATCATCAGGGTTGCCAACCTTTGGACCTTCCCAAATGCTTGCTGGTGAACCTTTTTGTCCAAAGTAGTCCACCATATGAATACGCCGTAGTAGAGTATTGGCCTTACTACTGCCTTGTAGAGCCAGTAGGTGATGTTGGGTTTCATGCCCCATTTTTTGCCTACCGTCTTTTTGCAAGAGTACAGCGCCACGGTGGCTTTCCGTACTCTTTCCTGGATATTAGGTTTCCAACTGAGCTTTCGGTCCAGTATGATACCTAAATACTTAGCCTGTTCTTTTATCTCCAATTCTACTCCCATTAAGATGGGGGGTGAGAATTTGGGGATTTTGTGTTTCCTAGTAAAAAGAACTAGCTCAGTTTTTTGTGGGTTTACGCCTAGGCCGCATCGTTCACACCACTGAGTTAGTATTAGTAATGCCCGTTGTGTGAGCTGGGACATTACATTGAGATGTTTCCCTGAGATGGCTAGGGCCACATCATCTGCGTAGGCTACTACCCTACATCCGGAGTTGCGTAGATCTAAGAGAAGGTCGTTTAACGCAAGGTTCCAGAGTAGGGGAGAAAGGACCCCGCCCTGTGGCGTGCCCCTGTTCGCTTGCCTACTTATACGGGAGTTCCCTAGTTTGGAACGGATGTTTCTTCCTCGGAGCAACTTGCCTATGAGGTCGACAACTGTTGCCTTTAAGGCGGACTCAATGGCTTCAGGGTACACATTGTTGAACGCTCCCTCGATGTCGAGGAAGGTCACCAGCGTGTACTCCTTGTGGCCCATTGTTCCTTCTATTTGACTAACCAGGGAGTGCAGAGCTGTTTCCACGGACTTCCCTTTGGTGTACGCATGTTGCGAGGTTGACAACAACTGGGGGTTTATGCTCCCTTTTATGTAGATGTCAAGTAACCTCTCTAGTATTTTGAGTAAAAATGAGGACAAGCTTATGGGCCTGTAGTCCTTTGGTCTTGTATGGGATATCTTCCCGCTTTTGGGAATGAAAGTTAGTTCCACTTCTTTCCACATCCTCGGGATGTACGAGAGGTTAAGGCACCCCACGAACATGGTTTCCAGCCATGGTATAACTATGTCCTGGGCTTCTTGCAATTCAACTGGACTGATGCCGTCTGGCACAGCTGATTTATATGGTTTGAAGCTTTTAATGCTCCATATAAGCTTCTCTCTGCTCACGATCTTGTGAACGGGGCATTGAGAATGAGAAGTTTCTGTGGACATGGATTCATTGCTTATTCCTCTTGGGAAGTGAGTGTCCATCAGAAGTTCGAGCGTTTCTTTGCATGAGCTAGTCCAGGTGCCGTCTTCTTTCATGACGAAACCTGGGACTACAAGATCTTTAGAAAGAATTTTGCGCAGTCGACATGCTTCTGAAGTGTCTTCGATTTGGTTACAGAATGACTTCCATGCCGTCCGCTTGGCCTTTCTTACTTCACTTTTGAAGCTTCTGAGACTGTCTTTATAAGTTGACCATTCATTGGTGTACTTAGCTTTGTTGAACAGTCTACGGCACTCCTTCCTTAGGGAGTTTAGTTTAGGGGTCCACCAAGTAGGTTTGCTTTTGCCTTTTCTTGGCGTACTGGGACACGCAGTGTCTATTGATTTGTTGCATGCATTGGAGAAGACCTCCACCATCCGATCCAGCTCCTCCATTGTGGTGGGTATGGGTGGCTCAGATGGTAGAGTACTCGATAGGGCAGTTCTATACTTTTCCCAGTCGGTTCTCCTTTTGTCTACAAATCTGGGGCAGTCTTGCATTTGAATATCAAGGTTGAATTCGATATATCTGTGGTCAGAAAAGGAGTGTTCAGAGGACACTTTCCAGTTCCTGATAATGTTGAACGGTGACTAGAGTAATGTCCAGAACTTCTCGTCTATTAGCAGTTATAAAGGTAGGGGTATTCCCTTCATTACATATGGCGAGGTTGGAAGTAAGTAAGAATTCTAAAAGTGACTCACCTCTTGTGTTGGAATCCGAGCTTCCCCAGATGCTATGGTGGGCGTTCGCATCGGCTCCAATTAGGACGCTGGCTCCTTCCCGGTTAGCTGCGTCAAGGAGCCCACTCAGACCCTCGGGGGGGATCTAGGACCGCTACTCTTCCTACTTTTTATGGATGATGTTTGCAAGTTTTTCGGATGCAGGGCGGTACTTTACGCGGACGACATAAAATTATATAGTGTAGTTTTGTATATTACAGATTGTGTGCAATTGCAGAGCCATATTGATGCGTTTACGGACTGGTGTTTTATTAATAAATTGTCTCTGTAGTTACTTATTCGAGAAAATCTAATTTTATAAAGTATCAGTACGAAATTAAAAATGTACCACGATCAAAACAACTTTATGAGAATAGAAGTGCTCCGTGGATTAACTCCTCTATTAAAAGAAAAATAAACTTAAAAAAAAACAAACATCGTCAGAGATACTTAAAATGGCATCGAATTGCTGATCCTGAAAAGTTTAGGGAGCTTCGTCGACTCTGTAAGCAAGAAATTTCTGTAGCGCCTTCGAAATACATCCAACGAATTCAGCAACGGATGTCATATGATCCTAATTTAGTATGGAATTACATTAACACGAAACATAAAAACTTTCGTATACCAGATGAAATGGCATTGGATGATATAACTCTCACCACACCAGTTGACATAGCTGATGGATTTGCTGACCACTTTATAAAATGTTATAATTCAGATTATCTTAATAGCAATACTAGCAACGATGCAGATTATAAAAAAAATCACTTTGGTGATTACACGATTGATGTTGCTGACGTCCTGAAGAAATTAAATAGCTTAAAACCTAATCTGACAATGGGCCTAGATTTAATAGCTATTAAAAGATTCGTCATCTGTGTTGTGTGATCCTATCACACATCTATACAAATTAATTTTAAAAACTGGCAGGTTTCCTACTAAATGGAAAGATGTTCGAATTTGTCCTGTCCTCAAATCAGGATCAAGTATAGCAATCGAGAACTATAGACCAAATGCAATTTAAAGCAATCTTTCAAAAGTATTTGAATCGTTATTAGCTGACTATATATACAATCCGTACATTTCAATGCAACAACATGGCTTCATAAAACGTAGGTCTACCACAACAAATCTTATAGACATTACTCAAGATATTTATGATGCTATTAATGATATAAAACAAGTTGATGTTATCTACGGCGATTTAACCAAAGCGTTCGATAAGTTGGACCACACAATACTTATTACTTAAATATTTTCGTTTGGATTGAACGAAAACATCTTGAATGTTATTGTATCATATCTTGATAGTCGTTATCAACTTGTTGAGATATATGGACATAAATCCTAATAGTACATTGAATCAAGTGAAATCCCTCAAGGCTCGAATCTAGGACCGCTACTCTTCCTACTTTTTATGGATGATGTTTGCAAGTTTTTCGGATGCAGGGCGGTACTTTACGCGGACGACATAAAATTATATAGTGTAGTTTTGTATATTACAGATTGTGTGCAATTGCAGAGCCATATTGATGCGTTTACGGACTGGTGTTTTATTAATACATTGTCTCTGTAGTTACTTATTCGAGAAAATCAAATTTTATAAAGTATCAGTACGAAATTAATAATGTACTTCTTAAAAGATTAACCGAAACGAAAGATCTTGGTATAATTTTTGATATTAAGTTAACGTTCAATACTCATGTCGAAGCATTAACTAGGAGTTGTTATCGTACCATGGGCTTTATAATACGCAATTGCCGAGTATTTACTAGTACCAAAGTTTTGATTTTTTTATTTAATACGTTTATCGTAAGTAAAATATCATATTGTGTATTAATATGATCTCCAATATATATCAAGTATATTAGATTACTTGAAAATATTTAGAAAAAATTTCTCAGGTGAATTAATCTCTATCCATAATCTAATTATCTTCACAAATATTTGCTATCTTTATAAATTATATTTCATAACCTTATAGATGATATTAACTTTTTAAGTCGTTTTAAATTTCATGTACCTCGAATTAACTCTAGATTCTGCAGGACTTCTGTTTATGATACACCTACTAACAATTACTATTTAAATTCTTCTGTTTTGCGTTTGTCGCGATTCTACAATCAATACTCATATAATGTTGACATCTTTACTTCATCATTTACCATATTTAAACACAATCTTAGTGAATGTATTCAAATGACATCCATGTTGTCTTAGGTAATTATCAATTTATTTTTCTTTTATAATGTTTAATTTTAATTTTTTGTATTGTATCAATGTAATGTATTGCTGATATAGCCCTGTTATTGGACTTTCGTGTCTGTTGGGTTGTAAATAAATAAATAAATAAATAACGTTTGTAACAGCCTTGGGTTGGTTAAAAGTGCAACAAAGAATGAGAACAAACATCTCTCTTAAGATCTATAATCTCTGTGCTTATCTATAAGACAAATCCACATCTAGATTCAGGCATAAGAAGCATACCACATAAGTCTAGGAATCATAATAAAATAATTCATTCTCCTATATTATATTAGAAATTCGTCTCCTTCTTCACTCATTATTAAAAATAATAGTTTCGTTGATAGCAGAGAAAATGATTTGGAAAAGTACAATTTTTGGAAATCAGTAACTTTCTACTAGGTTTTAGCTGGAAGCAAACACTTGCTGTAATATTAAGAAGAGTATCAATTTCTTTTATCATATATTGTATTATTACCAATATATAAATGTGAACTAATCTTGAAGTTATAACATGAGAAATACTTTATATATATTAAAAGTTTCATGGTGATTGAAATTTGACAAAAGATTACATTGTATAACGACTCATCTTGAAATAAATTTTGCGAGTTTAAATGTAATACTGTAAGAACTCAAGGAACATATGATAACTTTGTAGCGATACATTTAAAGAATTATTATATTCGGATGAATTATTTAAATATAATTACAATAAGTTATGTCAGACCCCTGCTAACACTTTTTCAGTTTTGATTGTGGTTTGCGTGATTTCACCAAAATATATAATAAAAAGTTTTTATTAAGTTTGTAATCGAATGTAATATGTAGGAATTCTGTTTTAAATAGGTTCTAAACAGATTTAAGTGAAGTGGATAAATATATAAAATTTGGAAAGATTTATTTTCAAGCAATGGATTTGGATAGATTTATAAGAGTTTTGTTGGAATTATCTTAAGCATTTATCATTCAGTGCATAGGTTAAATAGTCATATTTTATTGAATAAATTATATTGTATATTTTTTTAATGGTTAGGATGAAATTTGTATTTTGATATTTCTGGGAAAAAATTCCACATTTAGAAATTTGTTTTTAATAAAAAAATATGTTATCATGTGTAATAGAATACCGTAAAAATTAATTGTAAATTAAATTTAGCACTGAGCTTCAAGTCATTTGCAACTTTGTGGTGTTTAAATAGTTTTCATCATCTAGGTAATTTTCCTAGGTTTTTATTATCTTGAAAAATTTTAATTTTTGTTAAATTGCTGTAAAAAAATTAGTATTAGTATCAAATATGAATTAATCACATCAATATCTGACAAATCCTGATAAATCTTTTTACATTATCATTATTTTTGCTAATATTTTGTAGTTCATTTTTGTTAAACAACATTTTTATATAAAGTATACTTAATAACTCCAAAGGTTTATTCCGCAATCGTTTATTTATTACAGGATGAAATTTTATTGGAATGAAATAAATTACTGCTAATAACTAATAAACTAGCAGTTTAAGTACTTATTTTAAGATAAACTAATCACCGAGATTGGGTTTTGGCATTTTTTTAAAGTATTAAATGTCTCTTAAGAATTTTCTAATAAAACATAATTAGGGTATGATTTAAAAGATAATATGTTTCCATACGAGAAAACTTTTAGGATTGATTTAGGATAAATATAGTCGTCGATAAAATTGAAGAATATAACTTTGTGATTATCGAAATCTACAGAATAAATCTTTATTTCTTTATAGTAATATGCTTTCTTTCTTTTATTCTCGGTAAAATGAATAAATTTATGAAACAAACGAAGTATTCATATTTGATACATCTGAATAATTATTAAACCCAATATGTGTTTAAGTAAGTTTTCCTGTATACAATTTAATAAAAGTAAGTCATATTTTCGCCATTTTGTAGGCGTCGAGACGTCGACGCTCAGGCGTCGCGACGCCCCGTTCGATTGGTTCCGAATTGGACCAATGAAATTGCAGTCGTATCGGCCAATGCCCTTTGGCCGTGTTTATTTTAGGTCCGTTGCATATTATCTTAAACATATACAAAACAGCTTATCGCATGACTCCCTGATAAACTTAAGTTGAGCGATAAACTTGTTTGTGATGTGAACAAATGTGCGTGCGAGTGTAAAATCACGAATACGAAAAAAAAAAATAAGAACTCCCCGATCCTTATCTCTGACATAATTAGATGAAACGTTTTTATCGAAATTTCACAATCATTAAATTATTTATACTTTTTTTTTAAGTGGTGGTCCGCGATGTTATTTATAAATAAGGCGACGACGTGACTAAATACTTGTTTACAACACAATAAACAAATGTATGTAATTAGGTTTGCATTGTTTCGTCACAATCTTGTGATACACATTTTTGACGGCTTAATAAAGCAGTGCGCAAACTTGTTCATGTTTTACTTCAAGTTTTATCAACACTTAAGTATACTGCACAATTTTTTTCTTATATAGCAGAGTTTTCAAAAATTTTGCTATTAACTCTTTTAATCATGAGTTAGAGGATAATAATAAATACAGCCTTAAACGCCATTTTAATAATATTAGTTGGAACAAAGTTTTTGACTAGAAACTTATTAAAATTTTATTTATACAAATTTGACTGAACAATTTTTTCCAAAAACTTGTAATAAAACACAAACAATTTCTTCAAAAAAGTGTTGTGTTTTATTCCAAGCTTATTGATAAAGTGCATACAATAAAAATATAAAAACATTTTTTAAGTAGAAAATGACCTTTTTTCTAGTCTAGAGTGGTCTAGGATTGATTAACGTAATCCAAATAAAAATCTAAAAGAATTGCAAATTTGCAAGGCAAGGTTACCTTATCAAATCAAATGATCCTTAGGTAGGAAATAACTATGGTTGACCAGCGAATTGCAATATTTCTTGAATAATTTTCTCATCTCGTGGTAAAATATCATGAAATAATATATAATATAATAATACCTACTAATCTTTTCAAATCTCAGGGGTGGATTCGTAAATTAAGGACATTTTGAAAATGACAAGCAATTGTCGAAACATATGTCAGGAAATTGATGAATTAATTATGAAACGTAATAAGTCCTTAATTTATAAATCCATCCCTGTAATATATGTTTCATGAAGAATGTAGCAATGGAAGTATTCACTCTATTCAAACCAATTTACGAAAAGGAAACCATTAGTTTGTAACAATCCAATTTTACTGATAACATTTATTCTTCATTAGAATATAACTTTAACAATATTTTAACATAATCAATTACATCGCACAGTCGCACAGTTTAAAAAATGTAATAATCCTTCACACATGAATTAAAATATTTAGCACTCGAAATTGTAAGTCATCCCATTAAATATTGAAAAATATTGTTAACAGTTAACAAAATTTTCACGTGTATAACAGTTTATTACCTACAGAGTATGCGCGCGATTAGTTTCGCTTCGAAAGTAATTATGAAATTTTCCCTTAAACGCGGAATTTCATCCCAATTACGTAACCGTTACGTCGTTGTTAAGCCGGCGTTTGTGTAAAAAAAGTGCGGTGCTATGATTGCAACGCAATGTTATAATCTCTCTCTACCAGTATTATTCGGAGTCGCTTCTCTCTCGATCTATGTTCTGCATAATTGAAATTACAAAAGAGTCCAACTGCACGCTTCCTGATTCCATTAGGTGAACATATACATATGCACTGGCAATTAGAATAGGTAACATTTATTTGCGTTGGTAATTAAACACATAATAGCTACGATTCTCTATGCTCGAAATAACCCCATGAACAGAAATCAAATGTTTTAAATCGTATGATCCAAAGGTCAGTGCGTATCACTGAAACGATTGATTACACGACCAGGAAAAGTTTGATTTAGTAATTGAGTTATTTTGCGGGATTTATTACATGCTGCACCGTCTTGTTAAAACCATATTTTGTATACAATAATATGATCCAATTTAGAAAGAATGAACTGTGTCGCGTTATTGAACACCAGTAATATTCACTGATAAAAATGCTTCCAGCTTAATAATCCGTACTAAACAGTGGCACTTTGAGGATGCATCTGTTTTTCGAGAATCACATTTGGGTTCTGTGAATACCAAACACACTTTGCTATGTATGGTCATTAAGATTTTGTTCAATTGAATTTTGTAAGTATGTAGTGACAGATTTTTTGTGAGTATATAATGTAGCGAAATGATATTATCACGTATGCAATAAGAATAATATAAATTGCCTATGTAATCAATTTTTAAATATTTTGCTTATTTTCTTGATTAATATTCCACCTTAAAAATCAGTTAGGTTTAAAATTTTCAATTATACAACCTGACGATGATGATAACTATTGTACTTTTCGGTACAAGTCTTTTGTGACAATGGGAATGTTAGTAGAAAAGAAGGTAATGATTTAACAACAAAAAGTAATCCGGAGTTAATTTAAAATATACAACTTATATACAGTTAATTGAGGTAACAGTTGCTAAAAAATTGATTGTAAAAGCGGATTCTAATGTTTTATCTTTATATTATTATATTCAAAAACTCCATATAATTGACTATTCTAGAAGACAAATATTTTGCCGATGGTTCCTTCAAAATTTGACTTATATGTTTTTATAGAAAATAAATTGTAATTTCTAAGTGATTGAAAGTAATTCAAAGTACAAAAGTTAATGTCAGATAATAAGTAAGGACAAATAATACAATAGTTTAGTAATTCGTGCAAGAAACATAAGTCAGTATTTTTTCTTCGGTCAACAAGCGATTGAATATTCAACATTTCCATAATATCCCAATAACAGCCTTGTACATGTTGTTGATTAATTTTGTATTCCATATTCCTTAAAAACTTATTTTTTATAGATTCTAAATGATAAATATCAACTGCTGTATAAGGTGAAGCATGTTCTAACTTACTCCTTACTACTGCACAAAATAAATGTCTAGGAGAGCTAACATTCATATCCTTCGAAATATGCCAGACAAAACCTCACAACCTCACTGCATTGCCACATATGCTCTAAATATGATTTTTGAAAGATAGGCGGCTATCTAATTTCACACATACATCTTTTACTGATTCAACATATTTCAAAGGAGAAGAATCAATATACGACTTCCTTTGTAAAATGAAATGGAAATGCATTTTTCACAATTTAGAAATAATAAATTAGCATTACACCATTCATTAATTCTAACCAAATCATTCTGTAACAGTTTGCAATCCTCTTCACTTTTTATAACTTGATTAATCTTCATGTCATCGGCATATAGTAAGCACTCACCAAAATCAATCACATCAGTTAAATCATTTATAAATAGGTTAAATAAAATAGTTCTAATGTGTGATTATTGACGCATATTTATTTTATATTATTACATCTTTGCTCTCCTTTCTAATACAATATGACAAAAGTATATACAAAATTTGAAAAAAAATACCAGAACTAGCTGTTATAGTTTCCGACAAAAAATTATGAATCCTAATTCTTTGAGTCCTGTCAACAAGAACTTTGTTAAACGCCTTTTAAAAATCCCTATATACAGCATCTACTTAATATTTCTTCTCAAAAGCGTCTGATAAAAACTGTCTAAGCTGCAACAAATAGGTTGTCGTTGATTTTGCTTGCTGGAAACCGTGCTGATTTTCGGCAATATATAACTTGGAGATCCAAGCTAATTAATCACTAACTAATGAATCTAACATTTTAGGAATAACGGATTGTATGCTAATTCCGCGATAGTTATTAACCTCATTATGATCACCCGCTTTAAATATAGCTGTTACATAAGATTATTTCCAAATATTAGGTACGTAACAGATAACTAAAGACATATTACAAAGAATATGAATTGGTTTGCTCAACAAATATATAAAATTAATCAATAAATCAGACGGTACATCATCAGGGCCAACAGAAATTATTTTTTAGACTCGTAATATGATTAAAAACTAATTCCAAAGAGACAGATAATTCTATCCTGCACAGATCGAGAACTGTTAATTTGAAGAGTGGACAATTAACTATATCCAGTCCACTCTTTGCAGGAACTCCATTTAGCTTCATAACTTTTGTTGAATAATTATAATAATATATGTAATTCTTGTTTAATACATTTTTTTCATATGACTATAAAAATATCCGCGAATAAGGTGAGGTCGGGGCATCCATCCGGAGTCTATCTTGTTGGGTATAAAATTTATCGTTGGAACAAAAATAACATTGATTTAGGCAAGCCTCAATGATATTAAAGATCTCGATGACAATTTTTTGAAAGTGATTGATTATATCTTTTAGGTCCTTGAGTGGTATTGTAGTAAATAAAATATTGACGTCAAGTGAAACTAAGATGAACTTTTTGATGAATTCGATTTGTTTTGTTGTATTTAAGAATTCTATCGAGTTTTTAATGGAATAATCCTATCTGCAAGGTATCAGTAGTGGAAGTTTATCCTTTATGTATGAACACAGTTTGTATGATGGAGCTTGACAATATGACACCACTGACCGATGGGTACTTCTTTATCAATTTTCAGCATTTCATATAGAATCGGGGCCCCAGGGTTCATTTCTTTTAATTTCCATTTATCTTGTTCCACTATTTTAACTATTAAAATTTAGCTTTTTGTAAATATCTTCAACTTTGTTTCATTTGGTATTATTAGTTCACTTGTCTTCTTACTTTTCTTTGTTTAAGGCATCCAACAAGACTTACTACGCTGCGTTTCATGACTCATAAATACTTGTACATGCCACATCTTACAAGATACAGGAAATTATGTTTTGCCCTACTTCTAGAAATAGATAAGTTCTTGAATCTTATGAAAGGTAAATTGGCATAACTTTTTATATTAAAAAGTTTCCAAAATTCCAATGATTTCAAACCCTTTTTAACTTTTCTTTTTTAAAACGCGGTATGCTTTTTGCTTATTTCTAATTACGTTTTTCCACCAAATATAATTTTTTTCTTCGTACAATATTTGCCCTTCATCAATATACTGTAATATCATGACTTATTTATTAGTTGCCTTATTTATATAAATAACTGTTTATTCTAAATATCTGCTTTCGATCGTCACATGTTTTAGAAACTTCTTAAAATATTTCATTCATGTCCTTTATATTAACATTTAATTTTACCACCTTCAAGTGTACGGTACACCTATCAAAAAAAATAATGCTGCATTAGAGCTTCTCGAATTCATTATATATTTGACCCTATTATTGGATAAGCCAGGAACTGTAGGGGGCAGCTGCCCGATTGGAAAAATTTAACCTTTATCGCGTATTATCACATCAACAAGAAAGTGCAGTAAATGACCAACGAGAAGGAACGGGAGAGAAAATCAATAAAACCATACAAATTTTACGTGTCACCAACCCTCAGAAAATCCGAATCACTAATAGTCTTCTCATGAGCTAAAAATCCATTCAAGACTTCTAAGAATCTCTACTTCTTAGTGTCGATCCAGAAAATTGCCTTTGCTGAAATTCCCTACATTTCGAAAAAATTAAATAAACCAATGAGATCACATTAACAAGAAGTCGATTCAAATATGACACACATGAATTAGAGAAACCCACTTACAAAAAGGAAATGTTATGTTCGTGTAAACTTTTGCATGATATTTACGATTTATCTTCAACTGCGCTAATGTATCTTAACCACCAAAGTTATTATTAAAAAAGACTATAAAATTTTCATGGAAGGAAACATTTTTCCTGTTTTTTTTTCGAGAGTATTGCAAGAAGTGTATTATTTTTATTATTAGGAACGACGCTGGTAATTATGCTATTCGAGCAGTTTTAAGCCAATATAAAGCCTCCGACAAATACCAAAAACAGTTCGCGAGCAGATTACAATACTAACTGAGTGGATTTTTTCAAAAAATGAAAGAGAATAACTTCTTGTATAGATACTTGTATAGAAATTGAAATTCTTGAATAATTTTTACAAAAATCGAATTCGATCAAATAGTTACTGAACTTAGAATGTGGGTCAGATAGGGAATACAAATTCCATATTGTGTGAATATTAAGCACATTAGGAAAACAGAATAAGGACAGGGATGACCTATTCTGACTTTAAAACGCTACCAGAGGCACACACAAGGTTCGGTCTATCTATTTGCTTATTAATTCTGTTTTTACTGTAGAACTAATCAAAAGACTTATACTGAGTTCAAGTAAACAATTACTATACTATATTACTCACAGACAATAAAGATATTTTGGATCAATAAAGTATGCCTTCTTAAATAAATAAGTAGGTATATGAAAATTGCCTACTTGGTGAGAGATCCTGTCTAGAACAAATTCCAATGATCTACTTTGCCTTAAACACTACAGTCGTCAAACTGCAGAGTAAAGGCTTGGATCTTCATTTAGAATAGAAATACGGACGGCCTACGAACTTAGGCATGATTGGGAAACGGTGACAATAATCCACAACGTAACCAAGCATACTCCAAAACCTACAACAAAAATCAAGTCAAAGAGTTGCATGATGTGACACAAGACATGCGCAGAAAATACATAAATAGACATAGACGCCCTAGTTCTCATTATTGCAGTTGGAGACTTAATGTTAGTCAAATGTTATCTCCTTAGTTAAAAAAGTTCACTATTAAATTGTACTCTACTGTATCACACGGAGATATACTCGTAGATCCGCCAGCTTTAAAATATCGATATGGATATTTCTTGAATAATTGTCTCGCTTATCTCTTAGTAAAACATTAAGAAATAATAGGTAGAGAATTGATAAACACTTGGTTTGTTTCACGGATTTTTAATATTTACTTGACTAGTTTCGCTTGTTATAGCATTATCAAGTCGTCGGGTATATATAAGAAATCAGTGAAACAAGTGTTTATCAATTATGTACATATTATAGATATGTATTACTTAAAATAATTATTGGCGTATACCATACATCAGATCTATGACCGTACCAAGTTACCCATAAATATAAATTAGAATTTTGTTGTTTTATAAACAACATAAGGAAAATTAATTATAAACGTTGAATTATTGTTTCCTGTCAACAACAACCACGGACTAGTTTCAGTCTTCTTCAGTATTTGAGCAATAATTACAGAGAACTAGTAACCATGATAATTTTATAAATGATATTGTAAAAACATTGATATATTATTTCCCTGCTAACCACTGCACTCCTCTGATGAGATCCGAAGAGATCGAAACTAGTCCGTTGCTGTTGTTGATAAGAAACAATAATTTTAAATTTTGAATTATTTTTTCTTATATCATCTTAATGGTTTCTTAATAATACGTCAGTATATTTTAAATTTGATTGAGTGTTCAATTTATAACATAATTTAATGTATCATTAAACGCATTATTTTATTTGATGGAATATTCAAATTGTCCTAATTTGAGATTTGGTATAAAATAAAATTTACTTTTGATTTTTGGTTTTAATTGAAAAGAAATGTATTGAATAATAATTACTAACTTGGAGTCTTAAAATTGCACATACAAGTATCAGAGATGAATCATTGCAACGCCCAGGAATTGTGTTGTGTCGTTGTACGGTGCGGTACTGCCGTTGCACAAGATTGTGATATGTGCAGAATTGCTAAATACAATTATGCATTTATAAGTCGTCTTTATTGCTCATTGCAGACACTCTCGTTGCCACAATGAGCCATTATTGAATGGATGAAATTGAACATAAACATACACCGTAATGCGGAGCCGTGTGGAAAATGTGTGAACAAGTTATCCCGGTACGATTGTAATTAATTATTCGATTGTGTTTTACTTAAGGCGCAAGTCATCTTATACGGTTATAGGTAATTCTAAAATATATATTATAGATACTTGGCAGAAAAATCGGAATAAAATTTTGGTTAGTTTTAATTTTAACATTTTTTTTATTATTACAATAAATTTTAATAAAAATGTAATGTTTTAGGTACCGAAAAAATAACACTTCTATATCCATCAAATTAACGTTTTCCCTTGAAATTTTGAATATATGTAATGTAATGTGTTTGTATGGCATCTCGATTATTATTATTGGTCGACGTTATTGTTACTGCAATATGTATGTCAATTTGACTTACATAGATAGCTCCAAAAAATTAACAAGTGAAATTGATAAATGATTTTATGGAGAAAAGGTTAAATGAAAATAATTTTTAAGTTTTTATACCACTATTTATTGTATAATATACACAAACAAAGTTTACAATATATTATCAATTTTGACACAACTATAGTTTCGACCTTTGCAGGTCATTATCAAGTGTTGAATGAAGAAGAATACAGGGTGTTAACAATTTATAGGGGAGGTATGAATTTTTAATGAACCTAATTAGGACTGAGATTTATTATTTATGGAGGTCGTTCCATGAATCAAATCGAAAATAGTTTGTTTGTTGTGGCATATGATATGATAGTAAACACCAGTTCAGTCTTCCATGTTATACATTTGTTTGAGGAAACTATTTCTGTAAATCCACCATGTAAGTGCTCAAAGGAACGGAGGTATCAAAGTGAAGTATCTTAAGTGGGGGAAGTTATAGTTTATAAAATGATAACAGAAAATGACAAGTTATCACCAAGAGCTCTTGCAGAAAATCCAAAAATTAATGCCTGAAAATCTACTACCCTAAAGGAATGGTTTTAAGTCTTTTAAAGGTAAATAAACACAACAGGTTTTCGCGGATGACCATGAAGATGTGATGAATAGAGTAAACAATAATTCCAAATTTCTTCGAAATATTCTGTTTAGTGATGAATCGACTTTCCCGTTACATAATCATTCAGTAGTGAGATACTGGCCCCAAGAAAACAGGCATCGAAAAATAAATTTAAGGACCATTTTTTATTGAGGAGAATCTAAATGGCCAACAGTTTTTGGAACTGCTTGAGAAGCCCACATCTAATATCAGAACGATGGATATCCTGCTCATAATGCGGCTAGGGAATATTTAAATCAAATATTTTCCGTCGCCAACTACCAAGATATCCGAATTTGTCGCCAAATGATTGTTTTTCTTTGGGGCCTTAAAATGCAAACCATTTATACCCATCAGCATCAAAGAGTTAACAACGGGGATGACCTCAGATTAAAAATTCTTCAAGGCACTCAAAATATTACTCCTGCCAAATGCTGTCTGGGATACTGTTTGGCTCAACAAGAAGATGCCTTCAAACATTTAATAAGTTATTTGTTATTCGTTACGTTATAATTGTGTTTGTTAAAACAGTAATATTAAAATATCGTGTAAATATACTTCACTTGTATTTCCTATTTGATTACAAATTAGAAATTACCTTTGTTCAGTCCATTAAAATATGTCACTGAACTATGAAAAAATGAACGTGGTAACTAAGTTTCAAATAATGCATTCAAATGCCCGAATTCAAAATTTCTGGGGCAATGTGAACAAAAAATCAAAATAAAAAGAAAGTATCCCCAAATCTGATAGTGATACACTTGTATTCAATTCTCGCCCTATTACACTTTGCTTAGTTATGGGTATGCTTTTGAATCTCTAAATAGACAAAAACTCGTTCAATCGTCTAGAAAATACATTTCTAAATTCGAGTTTGGCTTTCTTCTTCAAAAATCAACTATCCTCCTCTTTTATATCTTAATCTCAAATAATCAAATCAATAATAAGATTATAATTAATTCCTTGATAGAAAAAAACATATAAAGGTTAGGCATATAGGTTTTCTATATAAATGTTTTATTTTTAGAAAATATTTAGATATTCATTATCATTTAATAATCCTCATACACAACTTTTTGTCCAACAGAATCTGTTGAGAAATCTGTTAGAAGCTAGAGTCAGAATCCATCAACGGATGCCTCATTGCTCTCCCGTATAACTCCTTCTTTACAACATCTTCTGTCTCAATCCCAAATACTTTGTCTTCTCTTTACTATTAAGACACATAATCCAACTCTCTATTTTATCCAACTATTCTTTCAAGCATCGTTTAATGCAATCCAATTCTCGTGACGTATGAATATCAACCCTGTCAAATCCAAAAAAAATATTCTTAACAATAAATCACACCACATTCCTCATCTGGCAATATTATCAAAAGTATTTACCCTATCTATTTCTATAAATACTTAGGTAGCCCATTTGACTCTATACTCTCCTTTAAAGTTCATGCCCGATCTCTGAAAAATAAGGCAAAACTAATGCTTGATTTTTCGATCCTTAACCTACAAAAACCACAATTGTCGTTAATATATTTAATTAATGTAGGGAAATTGCTAAATCATAGATTTCTGGAATGAAAATATGATGATTTAACACAACTTATCTATATCCCAAAATATACGCTTCAGTCGGAAATAGTCTTCAAAGTAGAAACATTTATTATTTATATACATTTCTCGACATTAAAGATATACCCTGTATATACTTCGCTATGTCGACTATTGTCAAAGTCGGCCCTACGAATCTTCATAAAACTAAGACATTCTATATATATATATATATATATATATATATATATATATATCTGTCATGCTGACATAAACAGCCAAAAAATTCTCTCCAAAAAAGGGGACTAAAAGCTGAACCAAAGCAAATATAGAAGATTGTGGATATTGAAGAGGATACTAGCTCCCTCATCATCATGGTCAAGAAAGGGTTTGAGTGGAAGAACATATTTAATTGTGAACTTCGCCCGTGCTTCTTTTGACCAAAAATTTATGTATGTTTCTTTATTTATGTTAATTTGTTAATATGTATTATTTTAAAAAGAAGACCAAAGATAAATAAATAAATAAATATATCCAACGAACTTTTATGAAACAACTGAAATTACCTCTATTTTATGTAACCTTAGTGTTAAGTTTGCCAACAATCCCCTACACAGTTAATACATTCAGACAAATCAAATCTGATTCTAAAAAAATATCTGAAAAATAAACCACATTAAAATCCGCAAAGTTACATGAAATGTAATCTATTATTTAGAATGCAATAAAACAAATATTTGTACCAAAATTTAAAATAAACACAAATATGTTGAGGTGGCCATCATAGAACGATTTGTGCTATTCACAATAATTTTACATAACTCTTATAGTCTCTTATAATATTGAAAAGGTGCAAAATTTGTGACTTTGAATTTATTTTTAAAATATCAAGTAGTTTAAATAATTTGCTGCAATTAAAGTTATTCAGTTATTCTTAAAACTTTTTTTAAATTTCAAGGTATAGGTACTCAGAAAGCTGCACAACTATAATGCATATAATGCACAATTTCGTAAAGGAAAATGTAATCCGGAGGTGGTACAAGCTGACCTTGCTTTAGAGCAGGGTGGATATGTTTAAAACATAAACGTTTAAAAATGATTTAAACACATTTTAAACATTTATTTAAAACATGTTTAAAACTATTAATCTAGTAGTATTTTAGTCGAATTTAAGGTCCTGCAAGGGTTTCTATTTATGTATTGAGAATAAAAAGAGTTAACAAATGGATTTGATAGAAAATATTTTTAATGCCTTTCAAAATAATCGCCTTTAAAATCTATGCATGCGATTGAACAACCCTTCAATGCTCTTTGACCAGGCAGAAGATTGGGTTGGTTTCTATCAATTTACCCAAATCTTTAGGGAAACAAAGGGTCGTATACCACGTTGAATTAATGCTCACAAGATTTGTTGCTTTTTCAGTGGCTATCCCTTTACTGGTTTAATGTTTATTGAACCAAATAAAGAGAATAATCTCTAAATTCGTTCAGAGGAAGCAGAGGAAGCTGCATCTTTAATTCAAATAAAGATATATTTATAATTTTTAAGGGCACACCACCATGATATCGGATTCACATATTTAATATTTTAGATTGAGAATAAATATTTTCTGAATGAAGATCCTGGCTTCAAAATGTTCTAAACCTTGTGTTTACTGACAACTCGCCTACGATCATGACCGGTATCTGAATGCCAAAAGCCTTAGCTGGAACAGCACCACCACTGCCGCCATTTTAAACGTCAACTCAGATCACGACATTTGGACAACTGATGGCCTGTCCGCCGACCACAATCCAGTTTTCGACCTTTGAGAGAGGTAAAATCCACTAATTGGGTGAAATACAGGCGAAAGGTTAAGTTCTTTATCTCCCCTCTTCAGATCATCAGATCTAAAGCAGACCTTGAGGAAGCAGCCGATAAGCTCTCTTCAATCCGCTGTTCACAAACCCCCGACCAGCAGAATCATCGCATAGTCTCTGATAAAAGAGAAAAAAACGTCCGCCGTCTGTGACAGAACACGAATAACCCGTCATACCACACGAAATACAATAGACTCGCGCTCAAGTCAGATATGACATGCAAGAACAACCAATGGGAATTGGAACGTGATGAATGATCAACTTAAAAATTCGTTCCATCGCTCAAATGACAGAATCCTAACAACCAAGCGCTACAATGAGTGAATGGCCACGTTTAAACTGAACCCGACAAAGCTGAGATGTTCACGGACACGATTGAGCTCCAATTTTTCCCCAAAATCCTACGATAACTTTGACTTTTCACCAAAGAAGTCATTGAAACCATCGAGAATTACTTAGCAAATTTTAACAAGCGCAGGTGAACCAGTCAACATACACCATACATGAGCTAAACGGGCTTATAAAATAGTTCAAAACGCAAAAAGGTATTTCCACCACTATGGTCAAAAACCTCGCCCGCAAGGGTAGATGCGTGCTTCTAATCATCACGACCGCTGCAATGCGACTGGAACACTTGCCCTGGTCATAGAAGCTAGCAGCCGTGATTAGCATTCATAAGGGAAGCAAATCACCTCGCCTCCTATCGAGTTACCGTCACATGGCTTGCTTAGCATATTGGGTAAATTGATCGAAAGAATTCTGCTGAGTAGCATTTTGGTCTTTCTTAAAGACCATAATATAATTCCTGATTCGCAAGCAGGCGTTCGGGCTGGCATATTCACACACCTCCAGGTATCCAGCTTGACCAAATTCATATCAAAGGGCTTTTTAATTAAATGTGATACTGCCACAGTCTTCTTCGACATTTCTAAATCGTTTCACAGGCGTGATTGACTCACCTATAAGATGACTGATCTTAACTTCCTCGATTACTTAATCAGAGTCATGTGACATAGAGTTTCGATTCAGGATCAACAAAACGGTTTCCAGCGAGCGTAATATTTGTGCAGGCGTTCCACAGAGTTTTACCCTATCCCCGACATTATACAACATCTACATAAGCGACATACCGAATCTGGCTTCTTAAATGATCGCTCAATACGCAGACGACAGCTCTACTCAGTAGAGAAGGCACCACAGTCCATCTTAAAAATAACCTTCAAGCCGCTCTCGATACCTACGAGAAGTTGACGTCACAATGGCGACTCGAGGTCTATGCTGATAAGAGTGTATCCGTACATTTCAGCAGATCGTACCTCAAAAAATGTAAGATAGATTCTCCCCAACTCAGATTCGATGGGGAACTAATTCAGATAAAGAACGAGTTTAAACATCTCTGCATAATCTTTGACTGGCACCTCTCCTGGTCTAAGACGTTCGAAAATCACATCCAAAAAAACAGAGCTTTGTTAGTTAATCTGTGACCCCTCCTCACCAACACGTGATAAACTTTTTCTGTCAAAAATTAAGGTTGTTACTATGATAATAAGACCGCAGCTCACCTACGCCGCTTCAATTTGGGGCTACTGCAGACTCATTCAATTAGCACTACTCCAACGTACGCAAAACGTTGCTCTGAGATGCATTCTGAATGCAACGCCCTACATGCGGAATTCACAAATTATACTAAGATCCCGAGTGTCCTGGAGTACATAAAAGCGCTCACTGTGAAGTTTTACACCTCATAGAATCAAACTTCCAAAATAGAATGTCACTGCACTCAGCAAACATCCAATGCCACGCATGATTATAATTGGTACTCAATAACCACACCAAAAACCTTGAGCCACCGTATTCCGACTGGTGACGCTGCTCCTTTCGTGGAGAGCGCTAATTAGGACGACCGGATCCTTAAGTGTCAGCGATCCATTGTTAGAGATCCGAGTAGAAAATACCTTTTGGCTCAGGACTAGTCACAATAGCGATAGCGAAGGAGAGGTTTTAGTCACAGTCCGATACGACACTATTATAAGGGTATTCATGCAGGATTTCCTCATATCTCATTAAAAAAAATGAAGTTTGTCCCTGGTATTTAATTTTAGCTTCGAGATGAAATGACGCATATCCTAAGGCATCCTCCAACTGTACTTGGTTTAACATTTGGTCTCTAAAGCGATGATGTAATAGTTTGGCAAGGTAAATCATTAGTGATATGGCCATATTGAACCGATTCTTAAAACATGTTAATGCATATTCAGATAATTCTGTCTCTTCACTATTTTGTGAAAGATTTAACCATATTTCATTGGCTTCGCCTAACTTGCAATATTCACTTTTAACTTCATCCAAAGCAACTGAAATATTATTAAGCTTGTACAAATTCTTCTGAATTTTGGTTTTTAAGTTGAGATATTGCAATTTATTAGATATTTGTGTTAATTTCAACACGATTTACTGTGCAAACTTATGCCAGAATGTGCCAATTATTTTGGTAAGATTCAAAACAATAACAAGAAGTATTCTAATGAACTTCAAAAGGTATCTTAAAAGATTTTTAACTTGCCTAGAATTTATCAGCTTCAAAATGATTTTTTCTGAAGTATTTTATAATTTGTTTAATGTCATTTTTTTAAATGGGCTCATCTAAACCTTCAGACAATAAATTTAATACATATGTGTAAAAACCATAAGTTATTGTATCATACCTATCTAAATAATCGCTTTCTGCAAATTTTAACTATATTACTTGCGCCATCAGTCACTTTTTAGTAGGTTTTAATTGCATCCAAAGCTTAATATTTCAGCAGATATTTCACAGTATATCTACTTTCTGTTGTATCTATAGTGTCAATTAAATGAAAATTAACCTAAAAATACTACAATTTTTTTGTTATGAAATATTTGTTCAACATCAATAAGCTCTATTATTAGTATCTCAAATAAAATAAAGGTAATTAGTAATTAATCCTCTAATTAACATAAAAATGTTTCACTACGGGTTAGGTGAGAATTTAAATCATCGTAAATAATTTACAAAATACAATTAGGGGAGGAAAATAAATTTTTATTGTTCCCAAAAAGAAAGATAATTAAAGAAAAAATAAAAGCATATAAACTAAGAGAAGAAAACATAGGAACAATATACCACAAAAAAACTAGACGAAAAACGTAAAACAAGAGACAATAAGGACAACATAGAAACAAGATGGGAAAGTTTCAAAAACAGGGTAAAGCAAGCAGCACGAGTAGCCTGCGGAATAACAAAAATTGGGAAACTATGAAAGAAAAATGGTGGAACAAGGAAATACAAATAGCATTCAATAATAAGAAAAACAAATGGACGAAATATTTAAATAAGAGAGACACAAAATCCTATGAGGAATACAAGGAAGAAAGACAAAAAGTAAAACGACTGGTAAAAGAAAGCAAAAGCAGGAAATGGGAAAAATTAGGGCACAATCTAGCAAAGGCACATAAAGATAACCAAAAACTATTCTATGGAGTAATAAAACAAATGAGAAATCCTAAAGCCAAAACATTGAAGAATATTGAATAGATAAAAAGGAATCATACTAACCAAAGAAGAGGACATAATGAGCAGATGTAGAGAACATTTTGAGGATATGTTACAAGGAGACAAGAGAGTGGAAGAGAATGGAAAGGAACAGAAGGCAATGATAAGAGAAACGTATGTAAAAGATATAACAATGGATGAACTTAAGGAAGCTTGTAAACATATAAGAAACAGAAAAGCATGCGGACACGACGGGATATCCGGAGAAATGATAAAATACCTAGACGAAAAAGGAAGACAGGAACTACTAGAACTCATGAACTACATAATGAGAAAAAATAAGACACCTAGAGATTGGAGAATAGGGATTATTATACCGATACATAAAGTGGGGGACAGCAAAGATTGCAAAAACTATAGGGGCATAACAATTAAAAGCACAGTTGGGAAAATATATGCATACATAATATTAATGAGACTCACAGCACAAATAGATGGAAACTTGGAGGACACGCAAAGTGGTTTTATAAAAAATAGAGGTACACAAGACCACATATTAACCATAAGACAAATATGCGAAAAAGCATTAAGAACTAGAAGAAAAATCCACTTATGTTTCCTAGACATGGAAAAAGCCTTCGATAGGATAAAACGGGAAGACGTATGGGACATGCTGAAAAAAAAGGGGTACAGAAGGAAATAATAGAAAACATAAAAAGCCTATATGACGACACGGAGTGCTACATATGTACAAACAACGAACAATCAGAAAAATTCAAATATAATGCAGGACTGAAACAAGGATGCATACTAAGTGCTACAGTATTTAATGGTGTACTAGACGAAGCAGTTAAGCGATGCAAGAAGAAATTGAAGTACTGTAAGTAGGGCTGTGGAATATGGAGGAAATTCAGCTTACAGAGCTGAGCTATGCAGACGATATGATATTACTCGCGGAAACCGAAGAGGATTTACAACACAACGTAACAACAATAAACGAACAGTTAATAAAAGCAAATATGAACATAAACATACAAAAAAACAAAAACAATGATAATAGGAGGAGTAAACGCAGAAAAACACGACATCAAAATCAATGGGATACAATTAGAACAAGTGAAGAAATACAAATATCTAGGAACCATAATAAACAACGAGGGAAGCCTGGAAGATGAAATAAATGAACTAATTAAAAAACAGGTAGGCTATTTAATACAATAAAGCATGATATACTAGGACAAAAAGGAATAACGGAGAGGACTAAAGTAGAAGTAGAAATGAGATCCCTGAGAAAAATAAAAAATAAAACAAAGCTGGACAGGATAAGAAATGACACATATAGAGAAGAACTTAACATAGAACCGATAAAGTCAACTATACAGCAGAGCCAGTTAATATGGCTAGGACATGTAACAAGGATGGAACAACAAAGAATAGTAAAGAAAGTATATGAAGCCAGGGAACGAGGAAAGAGAAAAACAGGGAGACCCAGAAAAAAGAAATGCAGCCGAAATACGAGGGATTCGATGGGATGAGATAAAACACTAACCATAAACAAAAAGAATGGAAAGAAAAATAATTAAAAGTAACAATTATGACCTTATAAATATACATGTAATGTAATTTAAATTTAAAAGCTGACGCCGAAAGGTAAAAGAATTAAAAAAATATTCCCTATCAAGAACAACCATGGACATGTTTCGATTTATTTGGGATCTTATCAGCTTAGCGCAGTTATTGGTGGTTATTTACGTAAAGAGGGATCTAGTGCAATGCTCAGGCAAAAGATGGTATCCTTATGTTAAAATAAACAGTCAAAAAGTACCTTCGGATGTGGATGAGTATACCTGTCTTTCCAGCATCATGGTCCAAAGAAGGTTTGAGTGGAAAAACATGATTTGTTAAAAAATTTACGTATGTTTTTTGTAATTAATTTGTTTTTATATGTATTTTTTAAGAAAGAAGACCAAAAATCTAAATAAATAAATAATATCTTAATTACATTTTTGCTGCCTTGAGTTGTTTATTGAAATAGACTAATTTATATAATTAATATAATCACAAATCAGATTGATAGATTAAATTAATTTTAAAATAAGAAAATATAGCAATGTAGAAAATCAAAAATATATTATTTTAGAATTGAATTCGATTGTTCTCTATGTCAATTAAACGTAATAATTAAACGTAGGTCGAAAGATCTAGAGGTCAATTGCATTAAATACTCATTAAAGGTAAAGTATACGTTACGTTTTTGAAAAATATAATTTATTTGCCATTTGAGTGTGTGTACGTAAGCAGCTGAATATTTATTAATTTGCCTTTAAAAATAACAGACCTTTTGTTATGTTTAAGAAAGCAGCGATACGCTGGTTATAATTAGAGATAAGATATTCATGGGTACATAAATGAATCACACAGGGTGAATCAGTTCATCAAGTTTGAATCACTTATGAGTGGCTCTTGTTTCTTCTTTGTTGGTTACTGGTTTTATTATTTTTTTGATATAACATATGTAATTCAATATGCGCATGGATTACTCATTTAAAAATAATATACTTCGTATTTATTTCTAAAAAATTACGAAATTATAAGAATTTAAAAAAAATCATTATAAGAATTTAATTGTATATATGCAAAGCAATAAATTAGAAATACTATAAGCATTCAGTTAGATTTAGATTCTGGCGAATTGTTTATTTGAAGAACCATAGCTTGTTTTAGTATGTATATATTTTTATATGTACGGTTTTTCCTGGATAAGTGTCCCCGTAAACAGAGGACTTCTCTTCTAATATGGTTAGATCACTTTTTTATCCTTGGAAAAGGACCTGCGCCTACACCTCCATTACCGTGTTAAGCCGTTTAAGGTCTATTAGGGCATACATGCTTTTTTAAATGATTCGAAAAATATAAAAGATATAATGTCTGTAAATTAAACTCGCCATTAAATTTATTTTCGGACTAATTACGTAGAACGTCATCATTTTAATGATAAATTCCAGCACTTTTATAATTTATATAAAAGTTTTTACCTTATTATTCTTGAACATCTAGAGATAAACAAAATCGAAAATTAAGACGTTTGTCTTAGATACACTTAATATTGTTAAATGATTTCCAATAGCCCTGATAATTATGAATGCAGTTATCAGTTATTGAAAATTATGCAGGTGTATATATTTACGATCTATCTGTCAACCTTCGCCAGGTATACATTGTGTTCGTGAATGAAGACATCGTACACCGTCTGAGAACACTGTCCTTACCAGCAAAACATTTTCTGATCTTTAGTGAAATACAAATTTGCCGTTGTAGCCCTCCATTAAAATATTTGGATTCTCGCTCAGCACTTTTTAAAAATTCTCCATATATACTGTTTCTGAATAAGCAACGGTATCCTCTAAAGGATGTCTCTCTTATTAGATAACAGCGCATTCTGATTGTTGTATAATCTATATTTCTTCACAAGCTGTTCAAAAGCAGGTTGATAGTCTATTTTTCTTTCTGAATGTTCGTCATAGAAATATTTTGGGTAACCTGACAAAGGATTTGCTATTAGCTTTTAAGTGATAAATAAATATTACTAGTTTATGTGACTGATTTTGATTTTTGTTTATCTTAGAAATTGGTTAAGACAGGTGATGAAAATTTTCCAGATCCTTAATAAAATCTTCAGTTGTGTTAAAATGTATTTCCTTGCTAAAACTACTATCACTGTTACGACCACTTCTCCACTCGATACTCGAGATGTCAAGAGATTTTGGAACTCGTACTTATTTATTTATTTATTTCACACATTACATTTTGGCTGCGCGTCAAAATTAGAATACTTAAAGATAAAATATTAAAAATAACTTGTAGTGTGGTACCACATACTTGGTCATAATGATTCATCCTAAACAATACAAAAAAATTAAAATCTATGCAACACAAACATACAAACATTTTCGGTTATAAGATAAAAGTGGCGCAATATATAACATATATTTTTAAAAGTTTTAGGTATCAAACTCAATACGTATTTAGTAATTAAACTCAGTCGGCAAAAATCGACTATCTGACTATCTGACTAATGATTAAAAGTTGGTTTGAAACCTTCTAAAAAGGGACATAAGAACGTATTTACTTAAATTCATTATAAATGAAGAATTCCGCAACTGTCAGCATGTTTTACTGGACAGGGGATAGATATGGGTTTGAGTGGTTCTTGCTGTCTAAATTTGTTGTTCGTGTATCTTAAATTTATGTATTCTTTTGTATATATGTTATAAGCAAGAAGAAAAGTTATTAAGCAGAAAGAATAAATAAGAAGAATCTGTACAGTCTTAACTTAACTAGCGACTATCAACTATCAACAATAGTGTCGTCGGGTTCTCTAGACACTAAGAGGCTGGGTTCTAAATGCACATACTCCTCTAATCTTGAAAACCTATCACATTAATTGGTAGTAGTTCCTATTCAATAGGCGCAGTTTGGAGGAATCTTAATACATATCAAGCATGCTCTAACATTGGCGACTCTCTTTTCGCGTAGCAATGCTATGTTTGGAAGAGCAGCAAAGCTAGAAATCTGCAACAATAATAAAAAAAAATAATAGCACACTTGCTACAACTGCCGATGGTTTTTAATCTTATATCTCTGCCAATTAGTGTTATAATAAATTGTTTAGTTTATAAACACTAATCTAAAACACGAAGTTTCTACTACTAAAAATTATGTAATATTTATACATATATTACAAAAACACATGGCTTAAGTTTCGACATTTGAATGCCATTATCAAGTGAAGCAAATTAATAAAAAAATAATGTGTAGAAGGTTGAGGGGTAATTATTATCGGGTAAGTAAAACTTGGATTACGGTTCGTTAACGGACTATAGATTTTTGAAAGGTGGCGTGGCGTGTACATTAAATCTGCTTGCTCGTTAAGCAGATCAACGAAGGGATTATTACTTCTCTTAAAAATTTCCGCAGAAGATCGAGCTTTGTACTTTTGGTACCGTGATTTTAATTGCAATGTTTCAATTCTAAAGAATGATTTGAAAAAAGTGCTGCTATTTTCGAATCTGCCGCCAGTTTGTCCTAAATAAGTACAGTTGTATTCGAGACACGTAATTTCATACACCTGATTTCTTTATAGAACTGATTTTATCTTTAGAGTTAAATAAAATATTTGATAATTCACAACTAGCACTAAATGCGACTCGATGATTATGTTTTTGGAAAATGTGAGCTGTCTTTTTCTGTAGTTTTGCCATAATAAGTAGGGATAGTGGATGATTCTTTATTCTTTATTTAGGGTTGGAATTTTCAGATAAATACAGCTTATTCTATTTAAATATCTCTTATTGATTAGATTTTAAACAAGGCCAACTGGGTAGCCATTGTTTGGAGCAATTTTTAAAATTATTTATAGTTCTAGGACTTTATTTTTGGGCGATAGTGGAATTGAAAAGGTTCGGTGAATTATTGAGTGATATGCGACTAATTTGTGTGACAGATTCTTATGATAAGTTTTATTTATATTTACCTGAACAAGCAAAATAATTTAATATATTAAGAAATCATATTGATAGATGCAGTGCATGTCATGATCAAAATGTAACTAATAATTTGGTATTGGTGAATGTTTATCATCAAGAGATTATAAAATTGAACAAATATTTATTCGATTAATGGTTGAGGCGTTCACTTCGTGATACATCTTAAATATTTAAATAAAGTAAAACTCACTTTGTTAATATCACACTATTTATTTAAAAAGTGACTCGAGTTTCGATCAACAGCTGATCATTTTCAAACTTAAAGTAAAGTTTTACTTTATTTAAATATTTATTCGTTGTTCCAAATTTGATTTAAAAATATCGTGACTAACAAAAAAGTGTGTTAAAAAATTCTCTCTTCGTTCTAGGGATAAGTTATAATAGGTAAGGCACAGGAGGAAAGTGGCCTTAATTTAAAAACTCTGGATACATCAAATTATTGTCGCCATTCGATGTTAGAGGCATTTTAAGTTGTTCCTAAAAGACATTAGCAGATATAGTAAGAAACAATTTAAATACTTTTACTGATCCTTCAACCAAACTAACTGAAAATCCCTAATACGTAATTACTTCTCAAGGGATTGTTAAAGAGTTTTTGAGCTCAGCGTGTGAACGTAGCCACCTTGCCAATATTTAAACTACCCTATCAGTTGATACATGTTTAGCTACACACTTCATGGAACCAGATATGTAATGTTGGCGAAGAAAAACACTTGTTATATTCCATTTTGTTACTTTTATTTTCAGTTTCTTGGCACGTGTTTCGACCATACCTGATCATTTTTAAAGGTTTAACCTTATTTAGATAGTACAGAAACACGTGTCAGGAAACTGAAAATAAAAGTAGCAATATAGAACATAACAGGTGTTTTTGTTCGCCAAAATTACTCTATCAGCATTAATTAATTAACGAGTGTTTGGAGATAATTAAGTATTAATAACAATATGCTATTAATTATGAATTGTTATAAACCTTCATTTGCAGAAGTGAATTTAAAAGATATAATAAAAAATTTATAGTTTGAAAGTACATATTTTTAAACGCAATACCATTATTATTTTAACAGGAAACTTTAACATAAATAAATAAATTAGTACACCTGAATACAATCTATGTGGCATACTAGAAATTTTTAACATTAAACAAATAGAAACAAAACCTATTCATGTAATAAAAACCTGTTTATACATGTTGGACAATATCAACACACATAATTTTATAGATATTTATACTATTATAGACAATGTATTTTTAGATAATATAACAATTTGGCGAAATATTCCTTTAAGATTATATACCTTAATAAATCATTTAAGTCTCTGTCCCGACTTTGTTTTTGAAAAGAATTTTGTAACGATGTAGCTTTAGAAACATGTAAGGTACATATTCTGTTTCTTTAGATGCCAAGTTTGAATGTCTACAAGAAACTACTAATTTCATTTATCTACTACTATCTACTTAAATTGAAAACAAAGTCATGAAAATAAATGAAAAATTTAGCACATCAAGTAGCAAAAAAGGATTTATACATTTTAAAATAGAATTTTTTGCTTTTTTTACTTTAGTGTTTGTGTATATGTTATTCTACATAGACACTAAAGTAAAACATACATCTCTGGTTGGAATAACAAATAACGAAATATTATCATCAAGTAACCTTTACAAAGTTTCATAGAAGATAGTTACAAATTAGTTTAGAGTTAAGAAAATTAAAATAATAAAATATTCATGTCACATTACTTGATAATCCCAATCATATTTTTGAAAATTTCAAATTAATTTAGATATTATAATTAAGGTCCCCTATATGCCATCCAAAACTGACCTACCTTTTAACGTGCTTTATATGTTTTTAGCATAAACGACATAAAATGGAATCAGTAGTTATAGATCGGTAATGTAAATAATGGTCATTGCAAAAAATTTAAATATTGTATGGTTAAAAGACTTCTTTAGATTGATAACAGAGTATTTGGATGGAGGAGAGTATCCAATAGAAATATTTCTTGACATCATTCGTGCTTTTTATAGTACCTATATTCATTATTTAATGAATAAATTTTATATATATATATATATATATATATATATATATATATATATATTCGATTACCTCTTTTACCAATTGGTAGTGTCGGGGTTTTGGTATCTTCGTTCTCTACGTCTTGATAACTCCCTTCCCTTTGTTTCTGTTCTTAGCAATTCTGTATGCCTCTCTTGTGCATATTCCTGTGTTTCACAGTACCTTTTTTATGCTGTTCTCCCAGTTTTCTAGTGGTCTTCCTCTTTCTCTGTTCGTGGTTGTCCTTGCTTCCCATATTTGTCTAACAGGTATTCTTGTTTCCATCCACCTCCAAGATGTCTCTCTTTAACATATTTGTGTATATTCTTTGTATTCAGTTCTATACCCTTTACTCCTCTTAAAAATTTCGTTTCCGCTGTTTAGATTTTGCTTTTTATCTATTTGTGCACATCCACATTTCACATCCATATTTGTTTTTTCTGATATTTTCTTTTTCCTAATAAATTTTTGATTGAGTGCGTAATACAGTTTGGATATTTTTTTAAATTCTTTTGGTTATATCTTTGCCTTGTTTGCCATTTTGCTGTATTATCACTCCTAAGAATTTATATTCTTTAACTTTTTAGTTGTATTTTTTTTGTCTTTTCGTTGTTTATCGTGATATCGTACTTGTGTAAAACATTCATCCATGCATTTATATAATCCTTCCTTGCTTACTACCATTATCACTATATCATCTGCAAATGCACATTTAGATATTGCTTCCTGCCATTATCACTATATCATCCGCAAATTCTCATTCAGTTATTTTTACTGGTTTTAATTAATGATATTCTAGATTGAGTGCTCTCAGGTGCGGCTGACATATTGTTTTATGATTTCGTCTATGAATTATGAATGAATATTATGGATAGAATTGGGCTTATGACACCTCCTTGTCTTAATTCTTCACCTGCTTCGAATGTGTTTGATGTCCTATTCCTCGTAGCCACATAGTTTATGTTCGTGTTGTACAGACTTTTAATAGTATTTATTAGTTTATGTGGTACCCTTATTTGTCTAAGGATATCTCAGATTTTGTTCCTGTGTACTTTATCGAAAGTCTTTTCTAGGTCAATAAACGTTGCTTTGATGGTTTTATTCTTTTGGGTTTTTTTTTGTATAATTTGCTTGATAATAAAACTATGATCTTGCGTGCTTCTATCTTTCCTAAAACTACTTTGTGTGTCTTTAGTCTTTCTTCTATGATGTTTATCAGTCTTTTGGGATTTTTTCCGTTAAATGCTTTTTTATAATTTTCCACAGCAAGATTTTTGCATTTTCGCCCATATATTTTACCATTTCCGTATAGCTTCGTCCAATTCTTCCATATTTATTTCTTTTCCTGTTTCGTGTTGTCTATTATTGCCTATTTCTTCTTCTTATCTATTGATCTATTGATGAGCCCACTAGCTCTTCGAAATATTCCTTCTATCTTTCATGTTATCTGTATCATTGGTAATGATTCTATTGTTCTTGTCTTTTATTGATCCTATCTTGGTTGTTTCGTATGTCCTTTTTTGGTTTTATCGTTTTAAAAAATAATTTTTTATTTGTTTTGCTATCTACCTCTATTTTTTTCCAAAACGGTCCCAGCATTTTCCTTTTTCTTTTTATTTTTATTTCTATTATTTCTTTTTAATTTCTTCTTCACTCTTTATACATGTTGCAATTTTTTTGTTTTTTGTTTTGTAGGTACGTTATTCGTGCGTATTTTTCTTCGTTATATGTCTATCTTCTGCTTCTCAAATTCATCAGTCAAGTTGGCTGATAACTTATCTCAAAGAACTCATGCACAGAGTCAAACTGATTACGAGATAATCTTGCATTTTCATGTTTTAAGGGTTATTTGAAAGAACATTTGTGCAACGCTTCAATGAATTAGCATTCTTCAATATTTTGTTCAAAGAACAAAGGAAGGAAATGATAATAATTTATATACAAAAATCGAGCACAATTACTCATGTCTACCATAGTTATCGACCATCTACACTTCGTCCCATCATTTAGCTATTCGAATTTTAGACATTACACAAACATTTGACTAGTCTGTTACAGAAGGCTCCTGTTTAATGTTCTAAACTTGGCATCCTAGAATATTTAATAAAACAACATATTTCAATTCAAATTTTCTTACTTCAATATGTTTTCCAAGGATCTTCCTATCTAATTTAGTATATATATTTTTTTACAATGTTATCAATAATTACAGCCCCAAATATTTTAATCTCAGATTGGGTATAGTAAAACACTTGTTTTGTTCCATATTTTTACTATACCCAATCTGAAAATTTGGTTCCATCAAGAAAGTAGCATTAAAAGTGTTGAATATTTTAATCTCTAACTTTATGCTCTACAGTTTGCAGATTTTATGAAAAGTAGAACACATAGGAACCGTTGTAGTCTATGATTAATCGTATTGATAAGTTGAGAATTGCCAACTTCTTCTTCGTGTGATGACCGGCCTCGATCGTTGGCTTTCAGTTTGACTGTCATATTGACTATGATCATTTTGAAATATTGAATTGACGAGGCGGATACATGATGAAACTCCATAACAAATTGAAATAAAACAACACAATTGGGAGGGTTTCACATTTATTGTTGAACACTGCAACATGTTTCGCCACACGGTGGCTTCATCAGGCAGATGAATAATAATTTAACAAATTGCAATGTTCAACAATAAATGTGAAACCCTACCAACTGTGTTGTTTTATTTCAATTTGTTATGGAGTTTTATCATGTATCCGCCTCGTCAATTCAATATCTTAAACAAGCCAGTGATGGTGAACAGGCGAAATGTTTTTTCAAGTTATAGTTAAAGTATAGACTAGTGAATCTCAATATCAGGTTTGTACATAAATGTAGGCAATTTGATGTTATTCCTAGTTATATTAGTGTTAAAACTGGGAATAACAGCAAAGCTGCCCGTTTAGCCGTTAAGTCGGCAGAAAAGGTATGAAGTTATCACTATTAAATTAAAACACTTTGTAATTTTCTTCCTTCACATTTATTTTTATATGTTAGATGTACATTTCGAGTACCGTGTACTTCGAGTACCATGTACTCATTATCAATGACTAATTAGTCATTGATAATGAGTACATGGTACTCGAAATGTACATCTGACATATAAAAATAAATGTGAAGGAAGGAAATTACAAAGTGTTTTAATTTAATAGTGATAACTTCACACAACTTAAATCAAACCGTGAAGAAAAGGTATGGTTGAAGCAAGATTTTAAAAAGTGCCTTTCACAACGCGATGTCACCTCCGTATACCTTAAGGTGATCCGCTCAGAACTTATTTTTAGACGTCATAACGTAGAGTTCGACCTTTTATCAGAAACTATATTTTCAAAAATTAAACCCATCATTCATAAAAAGTTTGTAGCTCAATCAAATAAATTTCAAAAACTAAATAGTTCAAAAGTTAAACACCACCTCCTCCTCCCGTAGATAATGTAGAATTTTACAATAGATTTATTAATCTTTCCACAGTGCAATTTACCAATCAAGAAACACATTTACTAGAAAAAGGTTTCAAACATAATATTAAAACAGTTCCCAGTCCTTCAGACTTACGAATATTAGGTGTCGAAACTGAACTCGCACTTATTAATTCAAATAATAACTCAATTGAAAACAAATGCATTTTAAAAAGTGAGTTTTTGAAACATAAACAAGTTTCAGAATCAACTTCTATAAACTCAGAAATATCGGTAGCAAAATATCTTAAAGATAAGTCAATTAAAAATAACATCATTTTCACAAAAGCTGAAGGTAACTCAATTATTGCTATCCCTAAACTACTATATATTGATAAAGTGTTACATTTTCTTAATTCAAATAATTTTGTTCAATTAAAATCTAATCCTACAAATAAATTCATTAAGAATATTAAATCTATTGCAAAAAATTGTCATGCTCTCATTTCCGATTTCCAATTCAAATACTTATTTCCTATGTACCCCAAACCTCCTAAATTGTATGGTTTATTAAAAATCCATAAAGTATACTCCCCGATTAGGCCTGTGGTATCTTATGTGTCGGCACCTTGCCGTAATATTTCAAAATATTTAACAACTAAAATTAGCGAAAATACTAAATTCAAGTCAACTTTTGCCATTAAAAACTCATTATAATTAATCTCTAAAATTAAAGACCTCAAAGTTCCGAAGAATGGTCGGCTGGTGTCCTTCGATGTCAGTAATCTCTTTCCTAGTGTGCCACCTCAAGAGGTAGTAAACATTATTGAGGGATTACTGACCTCCCAAGGTACTAATCCGATTGTTAAAGCAGAAATTTTGGATCTCCTTAATGAATGTTTAGCTCACAATTATTTTCAATTTAATAATAACTTCTTTATTCAAAACAAAGGATTAGCGATGGGTAACCCCCTGAGCCCCTTACTTGCCACTGTTTAAAAAATGTCTATACTGGTACAGATATGTAGAAGATATTTTAACTTGTTTTACAGGTACAGATAGACAACTAGACCAATTTTTATGCTTTATTAATTCAATTCACACAGACATTTCATTCACTAGGGAGATCGAATCAAATAAATCAATTAATTTTCTTGATTTAACAATTTCACATCCAGATATTAAAAAGACACATACAGATACCACTATTCATTTCAAATCATTTCATCCTATCCAACATAAACTTGCAACATATCATTCAATATTACATAGGCTTATAACAGTTCCCCTTTTTTTGTTTTTTTTTTTTCGTCGACTGCATGGTCATCTGCCACCACCGATTTAACAGTTCCCCTTTCAATTAAAAATTTTAATGACGAACTTAATAGAATTTTAATAATAGCAAACAACAATGACTTTCCTCAAAAGCTAATATTAAACGTCCTTTAAAAAAAAAACAACAAGCTTTAAAACTCGTTTACTCAATCCACGTTCATTCCGATCAAAATAGTAAATATTGTTCATTAACATTTCATTAATGGTTCCCCATCAGCAAAAAACTTAATTTTTTTAACTTAACCCCGTCTTTTAGAACGACCAACTCACTCAGTAAATTTATAAATAATGCCAATGATAAATCTGATAAATTGACGAACTCGGACGTATATTTGTTAAAGTGTCGGGATTGTCTTAAGGTATACGTTGGACAAACTGGACGAAGCTTTCCAGACCGCATTCAGGAACATAAAAAATGTTTTCAATTCCAGAAAACTGCTTCAACCTACGCCAATCATTTAATCGAATACCAGCATACCTTTAATGATAATTTTGAAATTTTGCACGTTTGTAATAAAAGTCGAAAATTAAATTTGTTGGAAGAACTAGAAATTAATAAATATAATAAAAAAGGTATTCTATAAAATGATCAAATAGAAGTTAATAATTCTCCTTTAATAAATATGTAAATTCTCAAATAGTTTGCTTCTTTGTACAACAATCCCCCCCATAGTTTTAATAGTATATAAGCTTTTACCTGTAATTTGTTAAATTATTATTCATATGCCTGATGAAGCCACTGTGTGGCGAAACATGTTGCAGTGTTCAACAATAAATGTGAAACCCTCCCAACTGTGTTGTTTTATGATCATTTTGTTTACCGCTTCACGGAAAAAGAGGGCTGATGTTTGCTAAACCATTGGGAAGATTCTTGATGTCATGATGTCCCACGCTTCCTTTTCTCATTATTTTAACCTGGATTATTAAAAAAGCGGTCCGTAATTTTTCGGGTGCCTCATTATGTGTCCAAAATAATCTAGTTTACATTGTTTTATAATGTTTGAAATCTCGAGATTTTTGTTAATTATCTAGAGAACAGCTTCATTCATAACTTTTTGTACCCAGCTGATCCTGAGAACTTGTCTATACATCCACGTTTCGAACGCATTTAACTTTTTGATTAAAGTTGTCGTTAGCGTCCAGGCCTCTGCCCCATATAGTAGAACTCTAAAGATGTAGTATTGTGCCATCCTCATTCGCAATTCTAAGTTTAAGTTGTGGCTGCACAGAACGTTTTTGAGTTTCAAGAAATGTGCTATTGCTTGTGCTATTTTGGTTTTGCTATCTACGCTTGGGTCCCATTTATGGTTAATAATCGTGAGTAGGTATTTTAGTTTATTAACGCGCTCTAATTAGTCATCTATTACTACGCCATTATTTCTCACGTTATAGTTTTTGCTGATGACTAGGTATTTGGTCTTTTTTGTATTCAGCTTCAGTCCGTATTCTCTGCATGTTTTCACTAAGCGGTCGATAAGCGTCTGTGATTGTGCACTTGTACTTGTCAGCAACAGAGTGTCGTCAGCATATTTAATGTTGTTTACTGGTTCTCAATTTATAATAATACCTTCCTTTGCATCTTCCAGTTCTTTATTGAATCTTCCGCATATAAGTTAAATAGAAGTGGCGATAAGATGCCTCTCTTGATGTCAACTTCGCCAAATAGCTGTTGTTTTAGACGTACCGCCGCTGTCTATTTCCAATATAAGTCTGTGATGATGTGAATATCTTTCTGGGCAATTGAGATGTCTTCTAGTAATTAATCTTGTCGTGACGAATTCGATCGAAAGCTTTTTAAAAATCTATCGTACACATATAGACTCGTGGTTTGCATCTCTGCATCTTTGTCCTAGTATTTAAATAATTCTTCCCGTGTGCCACCAATACGTCGGAAGCCGAATTCTGTTTCCAATTATTTCGTCTAGTTTGTAATATATTCTGCCATAAATTATTTTCATAAATATTTTCAGTACATGACTCATTAAGCTAATTGGTCTGTATTGGCTGCATTCTGTTGCTTTACTCTTTGTTGGAAGTAGTACAAAGGTTTATTTAAGCCAGTCCGAGTATTACGTCACTATCGTATATTAAATTAAACAGTTTTGTTAGTAGTTCCAATCAGAAATTTAAGTATGTCCCCCTATACTTCATCCGGCCCAGTTACTTTCCCACTCTTAGTAGTTTTCTAGAACGTTCTACCTATTCCTTTATAATTTGAGGACCATCCCACCATCATCAAATAGTTCTGCAATATATTCAATCCACTCCACCACTTGCTTATTCAATATCAAGAAATTCGTTTCCATTTGGTTCTTCTATTATTGTATATGTCATTCGGTGTAAGCTGGCTACTATTTTCAGTTTTTTTTTTGTAGCTTGAATAGGATAGAATAAAATTTTCATAAAACCCACGAAAATGCAACCATTTATCCCATTTCATTGAAATACTCATAATATCTTTAATCCGATTACATTAAACAGAATTATTATCATAAATATCTTAACCTTCTATCTTTAAATCCTATACCCAATGAATCAAGTCTAAATTCGTAATATATTGAAAGACTGACATACCGAAATCAAGGTATTTCAGTTAACATTACGACCAAAATTAAAAAGACATTCTGTTGACCTTTGTTTAGCTATGGCTGCATTATCTTTACCGACTCTAGGAAGATTGCCCAAGACAATATTCTTGTAGTGGAAAGGTCAGCATATATTTACAAAAATATTCGTAGTTCTTCTAAGCTATAATTTATTCCAACAATACTTTTCTTCTAGACATAATCCATGTTACCCTTATTGATGTTAGCAACATACCATATATACAAATTTTTTGTTGCATTCATCTAAAACTAAATGTATAGGGTTGTATTATTTCAAACCTTACCAAAATCTCCATTTAAATAAAAATTCATAGAAAATACCATATTTGGATTTATCCTTTCCTTTACTATTTCTCGAATTGATGAAATTTGTCAGTTGATTATGTTAAAGACTTAAGTGGTATAATTGATCATAATCTCAATGTTTCCAAACATATTGATAGTATAAATTATAAATTTTATAAACTCTAGAATTTATTAACCATTTAGCAAAAAAAAATTCGATTGACATTTAAAAACTTTGTTCAATTTACTGGTAAGCCTACATTTGAATTTGGTCGCCAATACATTCTAAGTAAATTGTACAGCTCAAATGAGTCTCATTTAAGCTTTAAATAAAACAAATATAAAAAAAATATTGAATAGTAGCATAAAATTATATTTTTATCTTGAGTATATATTTAAATTAAAATGTCAATTGCAAATAAAATATTGTTTAGTTACGTTTTTATGTTATCAACGCGATATATATCTCAAACGTCAGGTTCCATAATAATGCATTGTTTCCAAGCCATTCGTGTGTGCATTCGTATTATTTTCGAAAAATAAACACATTTCTTGAATAGCGCACCTTATCTAATCGCAAACTGTTATGTTTAAACGGAACGCCTATGTGTGTGTAGATGTGTGTGCGAGTAACTTTAAAACATGGCGAATTTGTTTGTAACGGGACAAAGCCCTGTCTTGAACTAAGAACGGTATTGCTTAGCCTCTAAATGAAAATACGGTTTTATATTTAATTAACTTCATAAACTTCATAATGTCAGAGCAAACCCATAATATTTTATAAACACAACAGTACACACACGGATAGTAACTGGATATTGTGCCATAAAAACAATTAAGAGTACAATGCAGCAAATATTAGTTTAATTAAAGTGAAACGGTTTTAGCAATAGAAATAGTTTAATAAAGACGGAGAAAGTTTGGTTATATGTAAATAGCAGAAATAAATATCATAAATAAATATTCTACATTTATTTATTTGTTAAAGATATACATAAAAGTACAAAAAGTAATGATGAAATATGTTTTTTTATTGTGTACATGAACAATGAAATTTTGTGAAGAAAATTGTTGTGTAGGAAACTAACTATTCACTGTTGTTTAGAAGTCATGATCACTAATATCAGTATGGGTGGAAGAAATTAATAGATGAATGGTGATATGAGGTTATTTTGGCTTGGCCATTATCAAGGTGTCACGATGGTTACATGTTTTGAGGTTTAAATGTTTATGAGGGCATTTTACGTATTTTAAGGATATGCGAAAGAGAATATTAGATGGATTGAGAGAATGTCTAATTTTAGTAAGGATGCCTACAGGATTTTTAATATAGCGGAGCGAGGTTTGTAAGATAGGATAGCAGAGTAATTAAGAAGGAGGGGACAGATCATCTTATAGATATGTATAGCAGTTCTTGTTAAAAAAATCTTTATCATTATAAAGAATTTTTAACAAGAACAGCTATACATATCTATATTGATATATATAAGCTTCAGGTTTTCCTCTTAATCTCTGAATTTAAGTGCCAATTTAGGATCAAATGTTATTCCAAGGAATTTGCATGATTGGGAGGAAATTGTGTGATTATTTATAATTATTTTATGTTGAGAATTCTAAAAACGGTGAAATAGTATGAGCAACTGGGATTATTTTTGAGTTTATGAATATTCTCCATTACACAAACCAACACGTTTTTATCAAATCGATCATCCTCTTTGTCGTAACAAGGGCGCATCTGCATTTAAAAATGGATAGTCATGGGGATTACCGTAGAAATGATTATAATTATAAATGCCGTGGGTATAAATAAAGGAGCAGATTTGAGAACACTTCGTTGAGAGTCAAATCAGTGGGAATAGGTGTTTGGATTTTTTACCTAAAGAAGTCTGATTAGAAGGAGATTATAATTTAGGTTCAGAAGGTGCAATAAAATTTTTAAGAAATTGAACAGCAAACCTCGATATCCAGGAAATCTTCTGATTTTTGAGGTGTGCTATCTGGCAGTTTAATGTAAGGATTAATAACTGTAAGGAAGTGGAATGGTGCTCTAGGAACAAATTGAAATTAGAGGATATGGTGAGAGATGTAGATCATTAGTTTAGTTTTTAGAATGGTCTTTGATAACTAACCCAGAATTGTAAGGAGGATAATAGGGCGTTAGCTTGAAACTTTAAAGATCGATTGTCTCGAATTTGATATTCATGTGATAATACCCTGCTTCCACTCCTGTGATATATTTTGAGATTAGTTAATATGGTTCATGATTTGAGTCAATATTTTTGGGATGGATTTTAGAATACTTTAAGGAATACTCTCCTAACCTAGAGCAGTATATTTACCATTATACAAGTTGGTGAAATATTCTTCTTTTGTTATAGCATCATTCGCAATATGTGTATTGGAACATTTTATTAGAAGTTTACTTCGTTAAAAAAGTTGTTTTGATCAAATTTCTAGTAAAAAAGTAAATGTACTAGTATTAATTAAAAGCTATCTAAACGGACTAAAAACGTAGTTTAAATGAATCCAATAGGTAATTAAAAGAATTTCATATAAAATAATACAAGGAGTATATAAAGGTAATAGTAGTTAAAAGAACATATCAGAATTGGATTTGGATTTGAAAGGACTCAGCTGTGTATAATCACAAAAATGGAAAGTCAGATGAAAAGTAGAAAAGAAGACAGTTGTACGAGGAAATAGCCAATGGAGATTAAAATTAAGAAAATATTCATCTTATTTGAAAGAGGTGGACAATTAAATTACAGAATAATTCATTAAAAATGTACTACGAAGTGAACGCCTCCAAAATTCAAGATCTAAATTACAGAAAACCAACAGAAAAAGTCATTAGTAAGGAAGGATAACTATTGATTATTTTTAAATATTAATTGGCCATATCTAAGCATAATATTTGTATAAGATAAGTTAATTATGACTAGAACGGTATTAAATTATATTTTTATAGTATCAAGTTAAACTAAAAAGGTGGTCATTAGAGTTTAAACGATTTTCTAATAGAAGTGTAGCTAGGTTATAAATCAAGGTATTTTAAAAACACCGAGTACGAACTATAGATATTGTGTTATAAGAATGGCTGAAAGTTTGAACATGTTTCAATAAAATAGTAACATAGTAAAAGGTGTCCCAAAATTCGTGCAGTTATGTGTTGATAATTTAGGATTAGTAAAAATGAAGCGTTACACTATAAATAATGTGTTTTGATTGTTGTACAATATTTCAAAAGTAATAGTAGTCTGACGGTCGCCGTTAAAAATTTTGTACTATACATGATGATTTAAACTTCATCAATTTTGAAGAGAGTAATGGAAAAAATTACGCATACCTGAACAATTGATACAGTCCAAAATATAAGCCGTTCACTTTTCAATGTCAAAGTAGTTGGTAAAAGTGTTGGTGAAAGCCTATTTTCCATAATGTTATTATTTTTAGTTACCTGACACGTATTTCGGTCTTCGCGACCAGTTTCAAAGTTAAAACTAATTAAAAATAAGGCATGTACAAATATATATAGTAAATCAGGTAGTTTATGGAACGGACAACCGCGATTAATATGCTGTCTGCATGGATTAACTTCTGCTGGTTGTTTAAAATCTTAATCCACTTATCGATGGCTCTCCAAATCTCCAATTCTTCCAGGAAGTTCAACTTTTTACCCTTTCTGCAGATTTTAATCACGGACATTTCAACCATGTGGTGACCGATGCTAACACAGTATTCAGCTAATTCAGTTGTTATGTTTCCTTTCCTAATTGCTTTCTGGTGTTCCTACGATTGCTTTTGCATTATCTAATATTGCGAGGCATGTTCTGCATAAGATGATTAATGACATTTTGTGAGGGTTTCTGCAAGGTATTTGCTGCTTGTGATGATTTGTCTATATAGGGCTTTATCATATCTTGACTTAATCCATAACGATATGGTATGTTCAGTACCTATATATCAGTTAGTAGGTTGGGGCGACCTTGAACAACAAAACCTCAACTGTATTGCTCGACACCGAATTTTCTTAATATTAGTCGTTGATCATTTTGCGACCAACAGAACTGGGATTCGCACTAAATTTATATATAATCTCAATTATTTATTCAATGATGTGTTTCTTAGCATCAACTGATACAGATAAAACATCAATAAACCATTGCCGACAATGGAAGGTTTCTCTTTTGGAACTTATTTCTCTAGAAGTAAGCATTTTCATGTTGGTATAGCAATTTATATAAAAACCGAGTATATATTTAAACAATTATTCGGAAATTTGTCGCTTGTAACACATTTTGAATTTTATGCTATTCAATTAAATTCAGGCGATTGCAGTATTTTAATTCTGAGTGTATATCGGCCCCCTTCTGGGTGCGTAGACACTTAGATCTTGTTTTAAGGAAGGAATTGTGCAATAACTCTAAAATGATCCTATTCGAAAACCTAAATTTTGACCAATCACGAAATTGCATGAGAATAATCTTAATCTTAAATCTGAGAATAATGAACCTACGAGAATATTTTATGACACATGTACTTACATCATCATCATATATTGATTATATTGCAACAAATTTAGACTCGAATTTAATAATCGTTGATATTAGCCAGCCAAACATAGGCGACCATTTATGCCTCGTGGCAACTCTTAATGTCAAAGTCAAACATGAAATACTATATCATAAGTATATCATAGGCCAATTAATGAATTTAACTTAGCTGATTTGAGTCATATTTTAAATAACATAAACTGGAGCATTATCTAACAGGAATGTGATATCAATTTAAAATTTACATACTTCTTAGATAGATTCTCAGATATTACAGTGCTTATGTATACTATCCTCATGAAACAAAATTCGTCTCTGGCAGCACAAGATGGGTAACTCAACAAAAAATTGGTAATGATTTTACTTTTTGATTGGGTATATCCACATACTCTTTTAGAAAATCTCAAATCTTATGGTTTCATGGACTGACTTCTGCCATATTTGACAAATAGAAGCTCCTTTTTTGAAACGAAGAAAAAAAATCTCTGGATTAGAGTAAACTTTATGGTATACGCCAAGGATCAGTTCTGGGACCGCTATTTTTATATTCTTCATACATGATTTATCTAAACATAAAGCATGTGATACTGTAGTATTTGCGGACGATACCGCAGTAATAGTTACAACAGATTTTCCTGAGCAATTAAAGTCCAAAAGCGTCAATCAACTCATGGTACATACGAAATAAGTTACTTCTAAATGTTACAAAGACAGTATGCATGAATATCAGTAAAAGAAAGCAATTTCAAAATTGAAGTGAATAGTAAAATATGCACTAAGCGATTGTGCGAAATACTTGGGTGTTTTCATAGATCGTAAACTATCATGGATAAACCATATTCTATAAGTGTGCAAAAAAATTAAGTCAAGCACACTTTGCTATCTTACAGATGAAACATCAAACGGACCTTGATGTACTCATGGTAATTTACTACTCTCTTGCTTGCTCTTATATATCTTACAATATTTTGGCGTGGGACAAGGATACTGAACCCATACCTAAAACACTGTTGAAGAGAATTTTTCTTCAAGTAATTTCAAGAAAACGAATATATGTCTCAGCAGATCAATAATTGACCTTTTTTCGAAGTACAAAAATAGATTAAATCTAGGTTTTCTACCATTTAATATCATTTTTGACAATTTTAATAACAACACTTGTATTGCAAATAGTGTTAATAAAGATTAAACATGTAGAAAATTCGGCGTTACCGATAGAACTAACCAGCCAACGAAAATTACAGCCAATGTCAAAATACTTCTTCAAAGATATGATGTAAAAAGTACTAAGGAAATTAAGGCCGAGGAAAATAGCTATCCTTGATAAAATATAAATACGGCATGAAGAGAAAATAATGTATCCAAAAGTCTACATAAAAGAAAAATGCGATTAAAATAAAATATTACATTAAAATTTTATCAAAGATATATTAACATTAGAGCTTTAAGTGAAAGTAAAAGAAAATTAGTGCGGAAAAGGTAGGAGCTAGAAGGGTCCATATAAGTCTTATCTTCAATAAAGCAGGTAGTTATTTTTAACAAGATTACAGAGGAGAAAATGGGTAAACTGCAAGCATTTAGAAGCGACGTTAAGTTGATTGAAGAAAATAAAAGAATAAGTGCTGGGAGAATGAATAAATAGGCTCATGCTTGTTCAGATGACAGAAAACGAATAATAATGTATCATAATTATAAGATAGTTATTGAAAAGAGTATAAAAGATAATGTTAATAAACTTATAGAAAACTCCTTCAATACACATAATTATTTAGTCACATGAAAAATACATAAACCAGGTAGATAACATCCATTTGTCAGCTTCTTCAATACTTCTTTATAGAAATAATCTAAATTTATGATAAAGAATATCATTTCATTTGAAAAAAGAAAATTCTTTAGAACATCAACTAAAAACTTTTCCAACAGGCATCTTACTTTTGACTTTAAATCCCTTTTTACTCAAATAAAAAACAAAACTAATAAAAATAAAAATATAAACAACCTGATACAACTATGCCATGTATATATAAAATATTATAGAACTTGTTATAAACTAATTATGCCGTTAGTACAGAAATTGCCATTCGAAGGCGAGTAACTTCATGCCGAAAGAATAGGTTGCAGTTATACTTAAAGATCATTTGGAAGACAAAGCGTAAAAGAGAAAATATAAGCTCAGATTTAGCTACTTTTCTCAAAAAGTGGAGTAGTTAGTACCACCTTATAAGAAATATTATTATGAATTAACACTGATATTAAGTAACAGAATTTTGTTATATGGTTTTTAGATTTTCTAAGAATACATTGTCTGTTCTT
Source organism: Ontholestes murinus (assembly GCA_963969525.1). Lineage (NCBI taxonomy): Eukaryota > Metazoa > Arthropoda > Insecta > Coleoptera > Staphylinidae > Ontholestes > Ontholestes murinus. The sequence continues at coordinate 46,564,085 of OZ018395.1, forward strand.
GCCAGTAATTTGTTATTATAAAATGTACTAAGATTTCGAGTTTAAGGAAACTCATAAAAAAACATAATTATCGATAAACCTGTATTGACCTAGAATTTTTGCAGACAATTTTTTTATCTAATCTCAATTACATGTAAATGTAATTAATATCAAGAAGCCGATTTTATTTATTACCAGACTAGTCCAATCAATGTTAATTGGCATTTTCCCTTATCACCAGTAAAAAAGCCAAGTTTCAAGTTGTTCATTAAATCCATCGAGAGTACGTCCCAATTTTATCATCTCCTTTATCACCAACGTAGTAAATCACGCGATAATGAGTTTATAGGTTCATCCTCTCAATTTTTGTTTTTCGAATAATCTCAAAGCATAAATGGTTCTATTTATAAACCGCTGATAAGGAGCGAACAGTTTGAATGCTTGAAATTACGACCGAGAGAAAAAAAAAACGTAATCAATGGAAAGTTCCTGTTGACTGAGCCCTATTAACTACGATTAACGTAATATTATGGCTTTTCATTTCGAGACAACAAATATCCTGCACCGGATAAACTTCAAACTTTGACATTTGGGGTTATCTGGAGATTACATATTTATTAGTTCGGACGTATTCTAGTTTCACCCGAAATTGTTTATCACGTATTTTTTTTCTAGAGAAACATGACCTAAATGTTCAGGTCTTTGCAAATGTTTTTCTTTTCTTATTTTGTTACAGTGTAGCTTATACGTACGCAAAATATAATATTGGATCTTATTTTGCGAAGCTAGATCATTTTGCTGTGTAACAAATGGTAATTTGAACGTTTGAAGTTAATTTTCGGTTTCTCATAGAATATATTTTGCAGTGAAGTAACGTGCGTGGTGGTAGGATGATTAGAAATCTAAAGAAATAGTGCTAATCCAAAGTGTTGTGCCGTTAAATGGACTCTAACTACAGTTAGCTACAATTATATATTTCTTATATATTGACAATATAAGAATACAAAAGTGATTTTAATAAAGAATAACTGGTTATTATTTTTTTTATCTTCAAGAAATATTTGATTTAAGTAACATATTTCTATCTATTGTGCTTGAAACGAAAAATTAAGTCCAATTTCTTCAAGTATAATAGATATCGAAAAATGTTTTACTAAGATGTTTCCCAATTTCAATAATGAGTTAATGTCATAAAAAAGTTCTTAAGATTGAACACGGATAGCAAAAATATAGGCATTATATAGCGGAAACATCAAAATCTGTGTGATCAAAAAACCTTTTTGTGGTTAAGAAAATAAGAAAAGAATAGGTTTAAAAAGTTAAACAATAAACTCATCTTTAAAAAGAGTCTTATAAAATAAAATAATTTTCTTTAAGAAAATTTCTTAATTTGGAAATTCCTGCAAAAATTTAGATCTCTAGAAGAGTATTTGCTGGAAAATATCACAAATGTTTCAGAAGTGGAAAAAATTGATAATGTAAAAGAAATTAGATTTTTTACATTTGAAGAGTTCGAAGAGAATTAGTAAACTGAATACAAATGTAAGACAAATTCTCGGAAAATAGATAGCTTCTAAAATAATCATCTTTATTTGTAAATACTTGTAAAATAATACTATACACTATACACTAACAAAAATTAGACACCCACTCAATCCCATACACAATCCATCAAATACCCTCCTATACCATTTAACTAATCTAACTCCCATTGATGAACGCCTTTCATTCCTCGCCCAAAAATTTGCTACCAACCCACATAACCTAGAGATCCTTAGCCTTATGTATATCCCCCGCAATCCCCTAACAACACCTCCATATAAATACCCTGAAATCACTATCTATCAATTCATCACCTCACTTCTCAATGACATTAGCGATCATGACGTTTGAAGAACAACAGACAGTTAACACAACAAGACATTAGCAATCATGACGTTTGTATGACAGATAATTACAGGCTGAAAGACCGCCGTTGGACAGAAAACTAGAAGCCAGTGTCTCACATTATAATTTATTTTATTTAATTTATTACAAGTATTGTACTTTTTTCTGTAAATAAAGATGTTTAGTAGTAGTAATACTATAAAATAATATAAAGCTCTCTTAGAATATTCTATTAGTTTAGAAACTCTAAGATAATTTTCTCAATTTAGAAATACTTGAAAAATAATTTCATTATCATAATTTGGAAGAGAAATTTCTGTAAAACAAGAAATAGATTTGAAAGAAATATTAGGATATTTAAATAATATTATTCAAGAAAAGGCGAAAGAGTCTCAAATAAAATTTTTGAAAAATTCTAAAAATTTCAACGAAAAGCTTTAACAAAATTTTGAGAGGATAAATAAAATAAATAAATTGGATGCAAATTTAGGGAAAATTCTTATAAAATAATACAAAACCCTCTTAGAAAATTCTATTAATTTAGAAACTGTGAGAAAATTTATTATAGAAATCATTTCATTTAATTTATTTCACATTTCGATGTGTTCTTACGTAAATAAATATTGCTATGACCTTGACCTTTTCAGCGATACTTTAAGTAAAATAGTAAATACAGTTAAGTGTAGAATAGCTATAACTAATTGCGCTATTTACATATATCTTTGTATATCTATTTATTGTTTACGTTTACGCTAACTTATAATTAGTAGTTTTGATTATTTTTGATATATTATTTCGTCTGTTCCTAATTTGAATTACTTTATTTCAGCGTTTTATTTTATTTTATTGTTCATAACCTATTTAAGAAAATAAATATCAATTAATAAAATAAACAATAAATAAATATTACATTTACAGTCTACACATTAAAACAATTTAAAAGAACTTTCAAATAAATTATTAAGTTAAAATAACGTCACAGATAAAATAGGCGAAACCGATGTTTGATAACAGCTAGGGTAAATTACACACTAAATGCCTATATACTATGTCTAGTTCATAAAATCTGAGAATTTATATAAACACTTATTTATGAAAATATTATTAAGTTTTGTCTTAAAAGCGGAGTAAAAACGCGAAAACCGAACACATATATAGTGCGGTTTTCGCGTACATAGAGGTATTGTGCGAAGTTGCGCGTATATCAGTACCAGTAATCTATAACGAAAATTGTTGGACAAGTTAAAACCATCGAATGTAATTCTTATAATTTTAGAAACGAAATTGCTATAAAGTGAGTAATGGCCGATCTTTCTTAAAATTAGAAAGGAAATAATGTAGATATGATAATAATATTAAACATATATATATATATATATATATATATATATATATATATATATATATATATATATATAATAAAGTAAAGTAAATAATATAGTACAAAATATTTAATTGTACACTCGCAGTTGAGGCTAACACAAATTTTCACAAAATCGTGTATGATGGTTATGCTTAATTAAGTTTTTAGGGTATTTGGAAATCTTTTTTTAACATATTTTAGACATTCAGAGATGTATAGACTAGGTAATGTAAGTATTCGCAAATTCGCAAAAAAAAATAGTCACTATGCTCATACTGGCATATTTTTAATTTATTTTTTTAATATGTCTACATTTATTTTTATTGCTTGTCATGGTGATGTATTCTTAATTTAATTATTTAAATGTGTTTACATTCACAATTATTATTATATATTAATGTATTTTTAAATTTTAGTTTATTCAATATTTTAACATTTATATTTATTGTTTGTCACACAGTTTTAAAACTTCGTTATTTTCTGAGCTATACTTATTGTTTTAGGTTTATCATTGTATCTGAATTATTTTGATCATCAATGTATCTTTTTATAAACACTGAATAAACCATATATTATATTATTATTATTATTATCTATAAATTTTTGGCGACAATCATCTTGGTAACCTAAGACGGAGATTATTTGCACTGCTCTACGGTGGGGACCAAATATTCTGTGTCGAGCAGTGGAATACCCCATACAATAATTCCATACGTTAGGTGTGAATGGCATAATGCAAGTATGCGTTTTTAATACCTTCATTGGATATGTTTTTAATCAAGTTTCGCAAAATAAATATTGCTTTATTTATCTTCTTGACCAGTTCATTTCCTTGAGCCTCCCATAATAAGTGAGTATCAAGTATAAGCCTAAGAAATTTTGATTCAATGGAGTTCGATTCAATGTGAAATTCTTTACAAAGGTGCTTTTATTCATAATGAGCCTATTTGCTGTAAACCACTCATTCGCCTTACTTAAAGCTTTTACATTGGCCTGGGAAGCAAATTGCAGATTTGTTGCTGATGAAATTAATGTCGTATTCTGCAAATCTGCAAATTGAATCACATTTGATGAGATTATAAAATGAGGAAAATCATTTATAAAGATTAAAAATAGTAACGGTTCTAGTATTGATCCCAGTGGCACAGAAAGGTCTACTACAGCCTCACTCGAGTATTTATTATTATATATCACGAGTATTCTTATCAAAGTTATAGCATTTCAGTTTGCTTATTAGAATTTTGTTATTAATTAAATCGAAAGCTTTACTCAGATCAATAAAAGTTGCTACAGCAAAGTTCCCCTTTTCATATGCATCAATAACTATATCAACAAAATTAATAATTGCATCAATAGTAGATCGATTCTAGATCTAATTATGAAGAAATAAAATGCTTTCTATAATTTTAGAAATTATGGGAAGGAGCGAAATGGTCGATAATTATTTTTATCATTTAAAATGTATTTTATTTTTTCATTAAACCATTTCACTTTTACCCCACTACCAGTGGTAGGAAAAGCTTTATTGACGCAGTAACTCAAATTATTAATAATAAAGTTACACATTAATTCTGGATCGTCACTTGGTAAAAGATCCCACTTTATTTCAGTAATTAGCAGGAATAAGAAGCAACAAACTAGCAAGTTTAAATAAAAACAGATTTTTAAAGATTCAATTATTATATTTAGCCCGAATACTTGAATCTTGACTTGAATTTCTTCCCGTCTGTCCTATATAAATACCATCGCAGTCTTGGCACCCTAACTGGTATACTTCGCTGTGTTTTAATTTATCCCGTAAAACTATTTTAATATTGATTATGAATTTCCTTAAATTATTGTACTGCCTTTATATTATATAGTACCTTGCATCTGCTGATCTTCTTACCCGTAGGTTGTATATCTTTAATAGCGCAGTATGTGGTTATGCATAAATGATATTCTCGCCGTTATACAGTATTTTTGTATGTTATTTCTTAATTTTTGCTTAAGTATCCTTCTTACAAGTTGTTCATTGTATTCATTGTTTATAGTAATCTGTGTTATGGTCGCCAATTCTTTAGCTAAACCTTCTTTTAAAAGTGGTATACATATTTGCAAGTTTGTACGTAAACATTAAGCGCCGAGTTTTTAATAGAGGTGGATTGATTTGAATCTGCCGGAATTTTGGGTATAGTAGTTGGTTTCGTGTATATTTTGAATGTTAGCTTTTGATTTATTGCAACTATTTTCAAATCCAGAAAATTTATATTGCGGTATTTTTCCATGGTAAATTGTATATTGCTATTGATGCTGTTAAGAAATTGAAGGAAATATTCCAATTGTCGATCTGTGCCTGTCCAAACATAGAATACATCTTCTATGTAGCGACACCAAAATTTGGCATTATTGATTAGATGTGAATTTGTCTAGAATAGTTTTTACTCAAAAAATGCCAGGAATAATTTTGCCATCAATGGTGATAGTAGTTATCCCATAACCAGACCTTCTTGTTGCTTACAAAATTTATGGTTGAATTGAAAATAATTAGAGTCGGTGCAAACAAATCGGAATTGTAATTTTTCTTGTTTAAATTCATGGTCGCTAGTTGTCATCTTCGCTTCTATTAGTTTCTTCAACCCTTCTATTGGAATGCACATGAACAAATTTTGGACATCAACTGATACTAAAATAAATTGTTGTGATTAGGTCTATACAGACAGACTAGCCCCCCATGTGAATCTGCTATCAAGTCACAGTTACAAAATTACACCACATACACCGATACGTCCAAAGAATTTTCAATACATAAGAGGTTATTTAAAAGATATTATTCCTCCTGAAAATCAAGGAGTATATGAATTCCAGTGTGGCGTCTGCAACAAAGTTTATACGGAACAAACAGACGCATGAATGTACCGCGAGACGAATGCATTAGAGCCGTCAAAAAGGATCTATATTCTTCATCTCAGGTCGAATATACAAGAACAACGGGACACAAGATAAATTTCGACAATACGACTCGCAGTATTATATCACTCTATGAGGATTATTAGTGAGACAATCGACATAGAAAAGCACACCTATAACCTAAACAAACGCGACGACGTCCAACGACTACCCCCACCTAGAAATTATCTTTATCTCATGGCGCTTGACCCATTTTCATCCCCATAGGTTGTTAAGAAACCTCTTTTAATCAATCCGGCCCAATTAAGAAAAGCCGCCCACGCGCCACCATTCGCCAACCGTCAAATGCGCATTCCATCAAAGTACCAAAACATTTTTTCAACAACCGCTTTGTGGGGGTACCTAAAGGCCCGCGTATTTATTAAGACAGCTGATCAAGGGTCCATGATCAGCTGTCTAATGTTATCACACCAGAAAATCAAGCGATTCCGGCCAACACCTTGGAAGGATGCATGAACCACTTCTCAAATCGACTTCAGAAGTGTGTGGAATAAACGGTCATCACTTAGATGACACTATTTTTCGTACATGAATGGTTTTTAACATTTTCTTTGATATTAATACGAAATGGCAAATCCACACCGACCTACTAATAAATAAAATTTTGATACAATTGAAAATTCTCTGAGTTATGATTTTTTTCAAAAACGTCATACTTTCCTGTCGGGCCCTGTATTTCCATGCTTGGAAAAAAGCTTTAGTTGTTTCAAAGTTCAAGAATGGAGAAATAGAAGACAAAATTAATGAAAAAATACTGCAAATTCAACTTGTATAATTTATTGAGGACAACAAACTTCTGCGTAATGGTCAGTATGGTTTCAGAAAAGGACGTTCCACCACAGATGCTATTGAATACCTGACGGGAACTATCATTGATGGTTACGAGGACAGATTCATATCTAGAGCTAGTTTTTCATCCTAATAGTTGTTCTCTGATGTCGTATCTTTCTGGTAAAACTCAATGTGTCTTGACTGATGAAATGGTGTCGGACGAGCTGTCACTAATACATGTAGTGACACAGAGCTCAATTTTTGGACCACGTTTATTCTTAATTTATATAAACGATTTAACGGTAGTTCAGTATACTGAAGATACGACTCTAACTAAGCAGGCTAAATAATGAGGCCAACTAAATAGATTGCCCTCAGAAATGTTCAGTATAATAATTAAATTTTCGAAATTGAACCATTATTAACATTTATTAAGATGAAAGTTAATTTAAAAAGAACTGTACACTGGATTGCAAAAATCACTATGTTTTAACCACAAATAAACATAGTAATTTTTTCAACTCAGGGTAAGTAAGTAATGGCCGTAACCATTCTGTTCATAAAAAAGCTATATATTAAGCGTATAAGTATTAAGATTTAACCGTAATGTTTTTAAAATTTTATGCAGAAGTATTCCATTTAACAAAAGAGTGTCCTATTCCAAATGCACAGCTCGTATCTTCCCTTGACTGGCACTTTTAGGTCATATAAATATTTAAAGGTTTAATCGTATTTAGAAATAAAAATGCACTGTTGCATATTAACGAAACCGGTCTAGTCCAAATATGATAATAGTCCTTTAAATATTAATGTAATCTAACACCGATCCATACTTAACAAATGCAAAATGTGACCTTTTATCTGATTGTAACCTTTCGTGGTTAAATTTACATCGCTTGAAATTTAAAGAATATTTAAACGTCCGCTTCTATTTTAATTGACTAATTCGAAAAGATTTATTAGGGAATAAACATACTTATAATTATTTATTTATGTTAATATATAATTTATAATTATACTAAAAAGACGTTTTTGCTACTCATTTTAAAAAATGCGAAAACATTGTAAAATCTATAATGAATTGTACGTATATTTAATTAATTGCTCCCTTAAACGGTGGCGAGTGAAACATTTTTTAACTATCTTTGTTAATATTAAAACACAATTATCTGTGAAATAAACAAAGTATTTTTAATTCTAACATAGTGGTGAATATATTTATTTACTTATAAGAATTTATTAGAATCAAACTTGCTTTATAAATGTAATTCAAAATGCATATAAAAATAAACGAAAGCATACTTATAATTTTGCAGGCAAGCTGAAAGGCGAAGATCACTCTTGAAGAATATTTTTCCACTCTAGCCTTTTGAACAGAGTAGTTAATAAAGATGACAACATTAACTAAAATAACATAAGTTAGAAGTTTAAATATAAATTAGATAAGAATGTCAAATTATATTTAATTAGGAATTTAAAACAGTATTAAGTAGGTAATTAATGCTTCTCATCAATAATTTAAAAATGATCTAGATTTTTATAAAAACGAAAGATGCCGACTTGCTTCTGTATATATTTTAAAATCAGATTGCAGGCTTCGCGTTACGGGCTTAAGATGTGCGCAGCTGCCGCTAGTTGTGAATGGTGCGCTTGTGGATATACGCGCAGGATCAGCTCAGCAGGAGTAAAAATCCTGCCGGTACCGCTGCAAACTTGTTTTACTACTAGGAGAGTCAGTCAGTCGAGCCTTCTTTTCATTTACTCGTACACACGAGAAGCTAATTTTATCGCTTCTCGAAACCCATAAAAAGCATATATCCCTCACTTGCAAAAGTGTACGAGCTGAATGGCACGATTCGGATGTTAACTACAAGGATCTGGTTTAAACAGTATTAATAAGACATTTTTAGCTTATTAATATACTTACAAATTAGCCCATCATTTTTTCTTATTTATTATTTATTTTCATTTAGAAAATAATATAGTATATATAATATTTGGTACTAAAGTTGTAAGTATATAATACATTTTTTTGAGTTTACGTAAACACCTGCATAAAGTTATATAAAATCAATAACATTATCAATTTTCCATGAAAATGAGATATGAAATAATTTTAAATTGTTAGACGATAACAAATTAAAGTGAATTTTAAATAATTCATTTAGAAATACAAATCTCATAAATCGTATGTACGAAATTGTAAAGTATTGAATTAATAACTGTTAGTTGTTCTTACATGGTTGAAATTACATTCAGCACAATGTAATATTTTTGTGGTGACATCGTTTCCCAACCACGTCATAGAATTGATCCGCAGACACGTGTTGGCCTCTTGGCAATTTTTCAATTTTAACTATATATAGGGTGTCCCAAATCCAACTCAAGATTTGAATTTGTCACTATTAGTGCAGTCTAGTGTTGGCAACTCATTAAAAAAAACATTTAATAGCTGAATATTTAGAGTTGGAAAATGGAGCGGTACACTGCAGAACAACGTGTTTTCATTGTTCATTGTTCAAATGTAATCAAAGTTTGGTGTTCAAAAATTTCGTACAAAATATGGTTGTAAAAATTATTTATCTACGATCGTACAGAAAGTAGACTCTTTTTGCATCATTTTTCATTGTAAAAGTGGCTTTTTAAAGCACTAGTGCTTTTTTACGTTTTTATTGCACGGTAATGTCAAACTGTTTTTACTGCACAGAAATGTCAAATTTGACAGATTAATATATTATAGCACAAATTTTCGACGAAAAACTTATTTTTTTATTAATTGATACAAATAACTAATAAACTATAAATAAAATATATAATACAAACCCAATGGCAGATTTAAAAACTCTGAAGATTTCATTTAATGCATGTCGAAGCGATTACAATAAAGCGAACATGTTTTCCATAAATAATAATGGCGGCCGACATTTGTGCAACTTATTTACCGGTTGCTAAGTAACGCTTTCATTAGTGCACTGCCTGTAAAATATGTTTTCATTAATTGAATTATTGAAATGACATTAAAATATTACTCATAAGAATATATTCTTTGAAATCCTTTACGATCGAAGATAAAATTTTGTAAGGCACACGTGTAAAAAGTTTCTTTATTGCACTCCTGGCTTTAAAAAAACTCGCTCGTTCCTCGCTCGTGTTTTTAAACACCAGTTCGTGCAATAAAGCATCACTTTTTACACTTGTACCTTAAATAACTATTAACTTTGTGATTAGGCATCATTCAAAAACAAGCTTTGGTATTTGAATATCGAAGCACTGCGTAAAAATTGAAAATTCCAAGAAGTTCTTTAAAGCAAATACCAACAGAAAATCTGCATTTCTATGCTTACAAAGTTCAATTGACCATTCGCACAGCGAAGCGAGTTTGTTCAATGGATTATTGAAATTCTCCTCTTGATGTGATTATTCTAAAACAAATGCATTCTCAAGTTATCTCAAGTTATCATATCATATTATTGAGCCGTACTTTTTTTGAGTAATTCAAATAAAATGAATCTAAGATAGATTAATTATTATTTCTTTTTTCGCCATTTTACAAATAACAGAAAACTTCCAGGACGAAGTCAAATTAAAGAATAATTCTCTAAGTTAGAATTTTAGAAAGCGTAGAAAATATTGGAAGACCTGTATGAATAGTCATTTCTATAACTGACGATCTCCGCTTTTTATTAATAAACTCAACTATCCAATGAATTTCTGCCAAAATTGTACCAAAGATATTTTAAGGTTAAAGTAAAGGATGTAATTGCTTAATAAATTTAATGTTTGCGATTCATGAGGAAATAGACAAGCAAATGCCAAATAAGGTATATATCTGAAATAATTTTTTGGATTTTACAAGGGCTGCTACTTCAAATATCTGCAATATTTACTCAAATACATTAAATATTATTAAATGTTTAAGGGGGGATTACTCTTTAAAAAATTCGACAATTCTATTTTTTTGCATTTTATTAGTCTGGGGTGCTGCGGATGTGTCTCAAAAATATTAATTTGAAATTTGTAGAACCACAGTTACACAAGCTTATGCTGCGGCACCGTCAACCGTTATATCTCAGCCGTTTTTCTATTGATTTTTTTTGGTCCCTACTTGCAGTCCAAGACCCAAGGACGAATGATCAGTGTACTGTTGAGTTCTGAACGAAATAGACGTACGAATTCTAAAAATGGATCGAAAAGCAAACGAGGTGGTCATGCACATAAGCCGACACCAAAGAAAAAGACCATTTCGAGGAAATCGACAAACTTTAGAAGCTGATACTGAGTATTCTAATACGTCAGCGAAAAAATTAAAAGATACTAGGGACGACGTCTTTTATATAAACAGAGAACACGGTTATAGTATTCTCAACCTTTTCTCTGTCTTCTCAGCTAACAGGGCATTTGTAATATGTAAGCAAGTTCTTGCGATTTGGGCTTCAAAATAGCAGTGAAGTGCAACTGTGGTGTGCATTATATCAACTCATGTCCTCTGATTGATAAGGCTTTCGAAGTAAACCGTCGAATAGTTTTTGCCATGCAACTGCTAGGCATTGGTTTCAAAGGAATCGCTCTATTTTGTGGCATAATGGATCTTTGTCAAGGACTTTGTCGAAATACATATTACGCAAGTCTGGAAAATATCTATAACGCGAGTCAAGGAGTCTATGACACCGTAACAAAAAAAGCCGGGGAAGAGAAGGAAGAAAACGCTACGAAAGGTAATCCTCCTTCGGAATTGACAGTGTCCAGAGACGGAACGTGGAAGAAAACAGGCTTCTCTTCTCTGTTTGGCATCAACACGCTCATCGGAATATACTCGAATAAAGTCATCGACACAGTCGTGAAATCAAGTTTTTGTCAATCGTGCAATTTATGGAAAGCTAAGTCTGATATAGTGGAATATGGATATTGGGAAAGTAATCACGATGTCGTGTGCACGATAAATCATAGCGGTTCTGCTGGTAAGATGAAAGTGGATACAGTGAAAGAAATGTTCGAGCGATCAGTCGAAAAATTCCAAGTGAAGTATAGAAGATATGTAGGAGATGGGGATAGTAAAATCTACAAAGCTCTTGTAGATAGTATGGCATATGGTGAAGATTTTATTATTGAAAAAAAAAACAGATTGCGTAGGCCATGTGGAAAAACCTATGGGGACGAGATTACGTAATGCCAAGAAAAAGAACAAGAACATTGGTGGGAAAGGATCTGGAAAATTGACAGATAAAATCATCAACGAACTCACTACGTATTACGGCTTAGCAATACTCAGAAATTCAGATTCAGTACCAAAGAAGAGAAAAGCTATATGGGCCACATTTGACCATAAACGATCGACAGATAGTGATCCACACCATGAAGGCTGCCCCGAAGGCCCCGAAAGCTGGTACACATGGCGTCGAGCAGAAGCTGCAGGAACATTGGACCGTTTCACACATGATCCACCGCTGAGCGATGCAGTTTTAGAAGTCATCAGACCCATTTATGAGGATGTCAAGTCCTGAAATGATTTATTGGAGCGTTGTCTCGGAGCCTTCACACAGAACAACAACGAAAACTTGAACTCGACCTTATGAATGTTTACCCCGAAACATTTGCACTGTGCCAAACGCACTGTAGACATAACTAATTATTTGCAGTCGTTATTTTTAACGAAGGATTCAGGCCAATCCTAAAAATCATGGATGTCTTAGGAATCAAAATCGGCCCCAGCGCAAAACAATACGCGGAGTGCAGAGACAACGAGCGTATTAACCGGTCCAACAGACGGGCGTCTGCCGCATCTAAAAAGCCGCGGACCGCCAGAAGACGGACCTGGACATTCCCTCTAAGAATGCCTCCAGGCGGTAATAAAAACAGATGCAGTTTGCGGTGTGTTTACTATCATAAATTAGGAAATCTTTTCAGAGTTCTACTGAATAGAAATCGTGATTTATGGCCTCCCCTCGCCGTGCAACGGAGCAGGTAGTAAAGGACCGCAAGCGAAAAATGTGTACTTTTGCATCGAGTAATTAAATTACGGAATTTTTCAGATTATTTACCTAAACTAGGCGTTACCTAACCTTTGCGTGCCTGCTTTATTCTTACGGATAAACCAGAATATATTATCAATTATCACTCAAACAGTGAAATTACATTAGGCGTAACCTACCGACAAGTAATCCACTACATGAGGCCAATACGGCAAAATTATGGAATTTCCTCATTTAGTACATTTATTAAATAATAAAATCGCGGATCAAATTACAGAAGTTGCCAGTGATAATGAAATAATGATTATGTTATTATATTGGCCAGTAAATGCGAGAATTTTGTGGAGCAACAATTACTTTTTTTATGTATGTTATTTAGTAATTTCTCAAGACTACACAAATTTGTATTTGTATATTAACAGATTTTGTATTATGTATTCTTTTTATTTCGTATGTACTATTTAACCCTGTACATACATATGCAATGTGTTTCATAATAAATGAAAATAATAATAGACACATTTTTTGAATTAAATTCAAACATGAAAAACATGAAATAGTGAATTTTTGTAATATTTTATTATAAAAAAACAAAAAAAACCTTAATAATCATCATACATAGATAAGTTTGATGACAGATCCAGAGTAACCATTGTTCAGACCATAGCGCGTATACGGATGCCGTTAATGAATTACTCAATTAAGATTTCCATTTTCTCTTTTTTGTTGTTTTTATGTAATGTATAATAATATGTGTAATAAATTAATCATAATAATTTTTGTATTAGGTATTAATTTTATCAAATTTTAATTTTTGTTATTTTTATGTAATAAATTATTGTATTATAATTTTTTACTTTAATAACATTTCCTCTTTTTTAAAGAAAGATAATTTATTAAATTATATTCTTATTTTCTAAACGAAATTACTGATTTACATTCCATCCATTCCTAGTAAAAGGGACTGACCGGCATCAGGTAGTCCGAAGGGTACAGCGCGTGCCATACCAGCAGTGGTGACAGTTTTATTTTATTATGGGCGATTATTATTTAACACAACCACAACCGCTAACAATACAAGGGGCACTTGAATATTTTAGATAGGATGGGCCAGTCGCCCAGAAGAGAAGAGAGTGTTGCTCAAAATTATTTTTTAGAAGCTGAGGAGGGTGGTTTCTATGGCCCCGGTACAGCTGATTAAGGGTATGTTACTCAAAACAGTTGTTATCCACCGTAAGTTCAGCCGTATCAGACTTACGGGGTGGCACACATATTGAAAGAGCCTTTACTTATAGTTGGAACTAGGATTATTTTGATGATTTGTATGTATATATGTTCAATCTGATGTTGTAGTTCTGAACATAGACCAATTTTAGCTGTGATCACTGGATTATGTAAATTAATCTCTAATTAGAAAATGAAAACAAGCTCGAACCTTTTAGAAAATAAAAATTAAGATGGAATATATAGGCTCAACTATCATACTTACTTTACATTTTCTAAAATGCAATCTCTATATTTATAGATCCAGCATAAAAACTTTGCATACTAGATAACAAAACATTGTTGAAAATGAGGGCTATCTAACTAATTTTTAGACGACCAAATATTCGAATAAACAAGAACATAATAATTGGGGCCTTTTATATTATGTAAATTAAATTGATTGATTGATTTTCTAGTGTAGTATTAATAATGATACAGTTAATAATGAGAAAAATTAATTTCTGTAATGCTTTTATATTAATCATTGATTTACAACTGGTCGCTTTTGTTAATACGCATTGTACTGTATACTTAATCTTCTCTTAAAATATAAGATCTCTAAGAGGATCACTGTATAAATACATAGTGATCTATACAAAGAAAAAACAACAAATCATTTAAAATTTATTATTTTAAGGCTTCCCTAAGTAAAAATTATAATTGCTAGAATAGTTGCTACAAACATTATTTGCGATGTTGATCCAAATGCATTAGACGATTACAATTCAAATAATGTTGATCTTTCCGAATCGTGTCGATCAAGTAGACCATCAGCTTTAGACAATGATATGTTAAGGGCGGAAGCAAAAGCCAAACGATAGAGAAGCTGTCAAACACTCTAAGCAAGCTTGGACGACCATCCAAGAACATTTGCAGAAGATGAAAAAGTAAGCAGTATAGGTGTTGCAGTGTGGCATACTCAGTTCCAGGAAAACCAATCCACCTCATTTATTTTATTGCTTCACCGTCCCACACAGAAAGATTTTTTGATTTGATTTGATTTTTTTTCAGTGGGTCTTTGTAATAATTCAAAACGCAAAAGTTCTTTTTCAGGTTTACATTCTAGAAATTTGGTGGAGTAATCCCAGTATCACTAATTTTGATGTCTGAAACCTAACAGACTGTGAATTAAAACCTTTTTGCGAACAATTAGATAGAATAATAATGTTTAAATGCAAATTGGGAAGCGAATGTCAACAGAGAAAGTATTATTCTGCAAAATCCTATCACCAGATGCTTTGCACAATTTTTTTATTGATTTGATTATAAAAATTTGCCCACTAGATGACAAAAGATAGTATTAATAATGATAAAATTACAATATTTGTATGAATTTAATTTAAAAAAAACGATATTACTTTAAATCATCTTTATTATTTTGTAGATACTATCTTCTAATATTTTAAATCCTCCAGTCATGTAAATTAAGATCACAGCTCCTTGTTTTTCATTCCTACAGAAACTATTCCCATCCTTTTTATAATCTATTAACAGTTAGTAGAATAAGCAATTTCTGGATCTGGATTGAGTTTTCCAAGGTTGATCAAATAATTGACCAGAGCATTTAGGCCTCACTTCAAGTTCATCAAATAGCATAAATATAAGATCAAGAATTTCTCTACCAATAATTAGATCGAAAACAGACCTTGAAGCATCTTTCGACAGGCTCTTATTAGTGATACTTGTAGTTCTTAATATTCCACTTTATATGCGGAATAACTCATCGAGACACTTACGTTCTCGGCGTATCAATAAACTCTTTGTAAACTTTTGCAGGAAAATAGATGGTATCCTACTTCCAAAATAAAAATTCCTAAGATAATTAAAACACTTTAACTTTGTTTTACCACAAAAAATATTTATTACTGTGACTATAGTTTCGAACATTTACTGTTCATTATCAAACACTTTATGTTTAATAATGAACAGTGAATGTTTGAAACTATATTTACAGCAATAAATATGTTTTGTGGTAAAACAAAGTTAAAGTGTTTTAATTATCTTATTAAAATGTACCACCAAGTTAACGCCGACAAAATTCAAGAATTAAAAATTCCTAATTACGACGCATGGCTAAACTCAGCATTTAAATAAACAGGGAGCCAAAGCATGTGACGACTATAGAACGATTAGCCTTATTAGTCACATGCTGTTTCTGAAAATCATTCATCGAAGAATCTACAAGCTATGGGAAGAAAGTGTAACAGATACACAGTTTGGATTTATGAAAGGTGTGGGTACATGAGATGTCCTGTTCTGTCTGCAGGTATTTTTCCAGCGCTGAAGAGATATAAACTGTGACATTTGGCCTGTTTTATCGCAGGCGTTTAATAAAATACAGCATGAAAAGATAGATAGATGTTATATGGGTGGCACCAGCGCCTGTTTCACCGCGACCTTTCAGATCTATTGTGGATCCTTGTTTATCTCAGATTACCAGCTCTACCTTTGCCTCTTTGATTAGCCCTGCCAGAGGGGCTTGGGTATAAGTCTCCGCGCTTGGGTTTGTAGCGCCCAGCTTTTGATATCTAATCCTTGCTAGATCCTCGCAGTGGCATAGGATGTGGAACGAGTCCTCTTCCTCTAGGCAGAATCTGCATGGTGCTTCTTCCATCAGGCCTATTTTGCTCATATATTTATTGAGCTTGCAGTGTCCTGTTATCAGACCTACTATTGTTTTGACCATTTTTATGTCTTGGTTCAGAAGTTTGGTTGTGAATTTTGGTGATTGTTTCTTAAGGAACTGTTTCGCCACCAGGTATGGGCCTGTGTCTCCACCCATTTTTTTATGGATCGTTTGACTGAGGTTTTGGAGATTTCGCAGGAGGGTCATTACTGCTTTTGGCGAACCTTGTTGGCCAGTTCGACTGCTTTGTCATTTCCCCGATGTCCTCCGTGTCCTGGGAGCCATGTGATTGTTACTTTTTTGACAGCCTAGTTCATTAAGAGCACGTATACAGTCCCACACTAGCTTAGATTCGACCTGTGTGGACCTTAGTGCTCTGTCGGAGAATATAGCAATTGACCTACTTTTTGTGTCTTATCTTGCTATTTCTCTTGTGCAGTGGTGTAGAGCTATCGCCTCTGCTTGAAACACCTTGGTGTCCTTGGTGAGACTGACAGAAATCTTTGTCTCGGGTTTTGTGCCGTATATACCTGCTCCTACCCCTTTGTACCAGCATGATTCTGCTTTGGTAGGTTTTCCTTCGACCCAGTCTTCTCTTTGCGGGATTAGTACCTTGTATTTCTTATCGAAATTGAATTTTTTCACCATGGTATCACTTGGCATCGCTGTGATCGTGTTAGCCTTCAGCTCGTCTTCTAGCCGTCGGTGTGCTTTTCCGTGTGATCGGATTATGGGCGCCTGCCCTTGCATCAGTCTATATGATACGGACCTGGCTTCTCCTTGAATGAAGATGTGTAATGGTGGTATGTTCAAGATGGTTTCTAAGGCTGCTGTTGTACTGAGGCACTCTAGTCTTTGTGTACTGCTCACGAATCCTATCGCCCCCTTTTGCTTTGTCCTTCTCCACCACACCACTGCTCCATAGGCTATCATGGGTCTTATCACCCTGGTGTAAAGCCATAGAGTCATTTTAGGGTTTAATCCCCAATTTTTTCCGCATATTCTGCGACATCTGCCCGATGCTATTGTTGCTTCTTTGGTGGTTTTTATGATGCTTGCATTCCTTCACCGCTTATATTTAATCTTTATTCTGAAGAAATCTTCAAAGAAGCCCTTGAGAATATAGAACGATTAAACAACATTCGATACGCAGATAATACTGTAATTTCACCGATAGTACGAACAGCTTACAAGTACTAATGATCGGAATAAGAGATATCAGAACTCGCTGCGGTTTAGAAATTAACATTAGTAAAACTAAATTTATGGTAATAGTAGTAAGTAAAGAGGCAAATGAAAGGTGCGAACTAATGATCAATAAAACACTAATAGAGAGGGTATCACCGTTTGCGTTCTTGCGAACCATGATCAATGAGGGTTGGGACCATTCACAGGAGATTAGGTGAAGAATCGAGAAAGCAAGAGCTGCCTTTAACCAAATGGCTAAACTGTTCAAACGTCACAGCTTAAGCTTCGATATCAAAATCAGACTTCTTCAATGCTATTTTCTCGATACTTTTCTATGGAATGAAATTATGGACAATAAACAACATAAAGAAGACTGTATAGGAGAATAATGAAGATCTTTTGGGTAGAAAAAGTAACCAACAATGCAATGATGGAACGAATGAAAGAGTATTGGAAGTAATGAAAAACACCAAAAGAAGAAAACTAGAATACTTTGGACACATTGCGAGATACGAGACCAAGTTCTGTCTTCTAAAATATTTTCTCTGAGGGAAAGTCTATTGTAAAAGAGGACCATGAAGAAAAGAATATCATGGCTTAAGAATATGGTTTTTAAAAACGACCACTGAACTATTCATTCATGAACAAAGTAATCCAAAATGATCGCCAATATTCAGAACAAATAGGCAAAATTACGATGCCAGTGTTAATAACTTCTTTATGCTCTAATTGGTACCCAATTAGCTCTCTTTAAACCTTAATCAACAAAATCTGCTCTGTAAAATTAATCAGTATTGAATTTAAATTGAAGTTTTCGCGATAATTTTGCAAAAGTTTCGATTAAAATATACATAGTTCAAACTCCGATATTTCGCTAATAAAATATTGTCTATGAATGAGTTTCTTCTGATCTTATTAAAAAAATAATACAGACGCCTGAAGGATACAAATACAAATTGATTGAAGCATTATTACAACTTGAAAAATTAAATGTATCAAAACGTATAAATCGATTCTTGTTACATCCAAATATGGGTGTAAATATATCATAAACCCATTTTACCGATAAATATCTGCAATCTTTAATTATTGCCCACTTTTATTATAAATATTAATATTTTTTATTTGCGGTATAATTTTGATCCTTATGATCTTTTAATGATTTTATTTTTATTATATATTCATACTCTAAACAATTAGGGTATATTTTTTCCTCCTTAGTATAAATGGTTATACATTATACCATTATTTTTTCATAACCTTAGTTTCATAACATTAATTGGTAGTTAATCCAATTTAATAAATTTCGTGTTGGTGTCGACGGAGAAAAATCGAGACAAATATTCGATATCTACTAAGAAACAAGAAATGAACGGTGATTGTTTAAGCATCTCGGAAATTAATGAACATAAAGGTTGTCACTGCTACTCTCAAAAAACAAATTAATCACTAGGGTATCTAGCAGCATTTGTTTTTTTAAATTATACATTTTTTTCAAATTAGTTGGTATAAGGTCTTTACTCTCTTAAAATTTTGATAAAAAAATGAAGTAATTGTTAATCTAGTTAACAGAGTTAGCAAATGCACTTTTAACAAATTTAGGTAATATGGATGTGTACAAAAAAATATATAAAATGATATCCCAAAAAATTGATAACGACGAAAAGAAGAATAAATCCAAGGCAAAAATTGTGGAAGCTGAGCCTGACATGTATGCAGATGATTTTGACAACCAGGAGAAACAAAACCACAAACAAATTCTGGATCTGGCGATGGACCAGAAGCTGAATCAAAAAAACCTCATGTGGGAATTTAAGTGGGATCAGAACAAGGATAATGTGGAATGACTGAACAGATGAATAAGTGACCATGTGAAGGATACTTCAAAACAGGAGTCTGGGTTAGAAAATCTGATGATGCAAATTTCTACTCTTCAAATCGAATTGATTTTGAATTATATTTGTAAGAGTTACTTAGATTTTTAAATAAGACTATTTCTTTTAGATAATTTGCTTTCTAAATACCATTAGGTGAAATTTTAACTGGCATTTTTTTAAAGGAAGACAATAAAATATGACCTAACATACAGACACAGCATCTTTATATTTGGAATATAGGAAGGAGAAATTATAACTCTTGTATTACTAATGTATCTTAATTATTTTAATAATGCATGGATGTATGTCATTTCTAGATGGATATATTAGATACCTGAGGTTTTCTTTGAAGGGTTATCTATAAGAATTGTTTGACCCAATATTGCTCTTATTTCCATTATATGTGTTTTTGCACGAATGCCCATAGATGACTTAATCCCACGATTAGTCACAGAACGATCTTGCAATGTCAGTTCACTTACATGGTGGATGGATATCAAAATATTCTAATTATGTCTACTGACAAAAAGTTGAACTTTACCTTAGTGAAGTCAGTTGTCATGGTATTCCTGAAATATAAAAGGTAACCTCCGTACAAGTACCACAATGGATGGACTTGTATGTTTTACCATATACCTCTATTACGCAATTTTTTATTAGAAAGGTACGATGACAATAAAAAAAACAATTTTCCCTTATTGGGCACTCTATTAGATATGTGAATACTCATAACTCCATTAGATAAATACATGATGTGATCTTTATAGAGCATAATTTAGGCTATAAGAAATAAATATTGTGAAAACAAAAAATAACACATGTACAACATAACATTTTCACGAGTAAAATCGATTGGAAATTTCCTTACGCGACCATTCGAATACCAGATCAATTCAATAATCCTAGACTACTTACGACTTTCACTTCCCAACAAAAATATTATCGGCCCGAACCAACCTACATAATTTCTATTTTCAATTTTTCATCTCATTTCTCGTTATGCAAGCGTCTTGTTCCTGTTGATGCGGGTTAGGAAATACTGCTGCGCGCCGTAAATTAATTAACGGCCACGAAAATTATACCAAAAAAAAAAGAACTGAATGACAAAACCGGATATTTCTTATTATGTAAACCGAATGGGTATAATTAAATATTTAAAAGGACAATTACACGTATAGTCATCTCTCTCCTTATGAATATATGTAGGAAATGAGGAAGGCTTTCTCCACTCTTGCAACACGGTAGTGTGTGTTGAGATGCGGAAGAACATTGGCAATTCTCCCATGCCTCGTAACCTTTGACGTTTCGAATCGACGAAATCATTGCATGAGGTTTTATATCTAGGAAATCTGCGAATCACAAGGCTGTGCAATAAAAAAAATGATTAATTTTAATTTTTCAATCGTTAATCTGTTTTGATTATAATTATAATTAGGGAAAATATATTTTAAAAGGTAAAATTAGTCTCTAAATATTTTATTATTCTTTATTAACTTTTTATTACATTCCCCAGAATATGCGTACATATGTAAATAACGTTTAAAAATGTAACAAATCATTTATTTAAAATACCAATATATTTTCTTTAATTTGACTGTAATACAAACTATATTAGTCTTCATTAAAGAGAGTAAACAAAAAATAATATAATGGAATATAATTTACTTTTAATTATTGGGCAATACGCCCAGAAACAAATTAATAAGCGTTCAACCTCTTAACTTATCTATTATTTCAATTTTGAAAGAATTCCACTCCACTTTCTAATAATGGTTACATCGCGTTACGTAAGTGGGTGAATTTTGTTTTCGTTTGCATTAACAATTCTATGTCGGTGCGTGTTTTCGACTCCTTTTACTTTCATGCCCACAGTTAGTCATACTCCAATGACCACCGCACCAGAACTGCACACACTTGAAAAAAAAAACACATCACAATTTCACTCTTTTAATTAGCACCGGCCAACCGGCCGACAGTGAATTGTGTAATGCTCGCAAGAAAACCGTTCCGAAAACTTAATATTCAGACACGGTTGTCGATACCATTTATCACGTCTGGCATGGTGTTGTCATGGTTACCGCATTATCATGATAGTGTTACTTTTGTCATAATGGAGCTGTGTTCTGACAGTATTGGTATTGTTAATTATATAACTTCTGTAACAATTTTGATTAAAATTGATGCTTTATTTACGGTTAAACAACAAAATTCGAGATATTGTGCCCAAAAATCAATACATTTGGGCATTTGATACATGACACTTAATGTTGTCAAAGTACCAAAAATATATACCTACTTGTTGAGTAACGACTAAAATTATTTCGAACATTTATAACCAGTTAGGTTGGTTTTCAACTACTGTCAATAGATTAAATACTAATTTAAGAGAAGGGTCATTTCACAATCTTATAAAAATAATTCAATGAGATCATATGAGGTATATTAGTTTTCTTGTGCATGTATATAGCGTGTAAGCATATAGCTTTGAATAATATTTCCCTGTAATTAAAATATATATTTTGTTGGGAAATAAAATATTATTATTATTATTATTATTATTATATTACACTAAGTTTTGAAATATAACCAAAAGAGTACCAATAATAAATCCAGCAATATTAAAGCCATTCGGAAGAAATTTTAAGGGGAATGATACACTAAATCGAGCATTCTTCCTTAATGTCAGTTAAAGAATCTTACAAAAGCTCCTTTGATGGGTAAATTATAGAAAAAATTCTGGAGACTAAGAAAAAATGTTGGTTCCAAACGAACAATGATTTAAGAAACAAAAAGTTATGTTCTGGAATAAACATGGATTATGCAAACACAGTTTTTATTAGAAATAAAATAAATAAAAGTAATGAGGCTGAAATAAATGTTGAGCAACATTTTCGTTAAGAGTTATAATATTACATGGCAGCACACTGGTTACAACTATCTTACGATCCTTATGATTTATGTTATGTCAAAAATGTTAAACATTAATGATCCAAATAGTTTTTTTTTTATTTGCTGTGTGTACTTTTAAAACATATGTGTTTTCCATTTTAAACAAAAAAAAAACACTTTCTGCGTGCTGTATTCAATTTCGTAGTTAAAGAATTATATTAACGAAGCACTAATAAAAAAACCTCTTTTAAGTTTCGCTCTTAATTTTCTGTCATGAACTTTAGATTAATGTGTTGAAAATATATTAACATGAATAATCAATTCCACATCAAAATCGATTGTTGATCATTTAAGAAATTCGAATGATAAATATTTATTACTACAATCTACATATAAAGAAAGCTTTAACCAATTAGAAGGTCTTGTCTTCCCAGAAAATCACCGAGACTATTCAATCAAAATGAGCTTCATGGTTAATTTAAACACCTTGAATTGCGAAAAACTTATTGAAATTATTATCTTTCTAGATAAAAGAAAGATATATAATATCAACTTTAAGATCTGGTAATGACTTCTATATATAAGTACGATTTAAACTAATTTACCACTCGTCTAAATGAATTTTGAAGAACTTTTGCATAATGGAATTAATTACTGATGAAGGTTTAAATTAAATTACACTTGGTTTGTTTCACAATTTGTCTTTATTTACTCGACTAGTTTCGCTTTTTAAGACATTGTGAATAGTGATTATCAAGATTCTTGATAATGCCTTAAAAAGCGAAACTAGTCGAGTAAATAGAGAAAAAATGAGAACCGAACCAAGTGTAATTTAATTTAACCCTTCATAAGTAATAGTTCAGTAATTAGATGAAAATGGGCTTCTAGGGAAACACTAGTTATAAATAACACTTTAGTCGCGTGTCATATTGTTACTTCTACATATTATTCTTAGTCCAATAAGACATGTTTAAGCATTTAAGAGAGATGATGAATGTTCTTAGCATATTTCAATTAATTTTCCGAATCTCAGTTAAGAAAAACTTGAAGCATGGCCTATAAGTTCGCAAATTAGCGAACAATAATTTTAGCATATTGATACTTGTTACGCTACACTCTTGATGGAACCAGATATGTAAATTTGGTGAAGTAAGACACTTGTTATGTTCCTAAGATTTTTTTTTAAATCTATGGAACATAAAAAGTGTCTTACTTTACCAAATTTAATAATTTTAGCAGTTCAGAAAAAAATATATATATCAATTTATATTATTATTTTAATATAAGTATAGTAAGAAGGGTAGGGTAAATTTTTAGAGAAACGAGATATTTGGAGTTACGAAAAAGAAGTTGAAGCTGAAATGAACTTATTACACACAGTGTTTAGAAAGAAAGTTTATAACGCAACGAAACTTATCGGGGAGGGAGAGTAGAGATTTTTGACAGCTAACGAGAAGCTAAGCATACCGATACAATATTGGAAAAACGAAAAACGGTTCGACCAAGATCATTAAGAACGGCAGAAAATTTGGATAATATTAATCAGTCTGTTCGTAACGCTCCAAATTCAGAAGTGTTTTAAATGTGCTTAGATTGAATCGAAACAAGAGGAGGCCTTTCATCTAACCAGTAATTCTTTAGGAAAGAAAGATCCACCGTTTTCATCCTCCTCAAGGTTCGACGACTTGGGGACGAAGCCAATCAGGAATCCATGCGCAATAGGATAATTGTACTGGACGTGCAAAATGCGTTCAACTCAATCTCCTGAACAACCATCAAGACCATCCTTAGGAAATTTGGTGCCCCAAAATACCTCATCGCAATTACCGCTTATTATTTAAGCGACCATGTGCTGCTCTTCCCTGGAGAGCTAGGCCGTCCCGATAGCAAATCATTTAGAACGGCAGAAAATGTTGATAATTTTAAACAGTCTGTTCGTAACGATCCGAACCTTTCAATTCGGAAGTGTTTTAAATGTACCTAAATCGCCATTACACAGACCTAAAGCGACACCCCTATAAAATTTAATTGGGACAAGATTAACACATTTTCGATGGATGCCTTAATTTGTATTAATTGGTCCACAAAATATAAACTTCCTTTCAGAACTCCATGTATTATAAATAGTAAGTCCCTAGCTGCTAAACCAAAGTAGACAATATAGGCTGTATTACTAAGTATTTGTAAAATTAAGGGGCTACTATTTAAACCAAATCACTTTTCTAAAGCCCCATTAGAATTTACACATTCTCTAAAAAAAATTCGTATACAATTTGATATATTATTATTTAATCAATTATTTAGATACTGACCAAATAATATTTCTATTAATACACACTGTTAGCTGTAGAATTATTTAGACGTTTAAAACATTTTAACTGAAATTTATAATTATCAAGGTTTAAAACTTATTATAGACTCAGGGATATAGAACGGCTAAACATAACAACTTACTCAAAAATATATGAGTACGTTGTAATTAAACAAATGATATCCTTTTTATTCAAACACAATATATTGTCTTAGTACCAACATGGATTTTGTAGTATTAAAAATTGCAATACAGCGCTATATAAATTTACAAAAAGTGTATATTTATCAATCGAAAAGAATCAATTAGTATGTTCCTCCTCGTCTTGTCTAAGACTTTTGACATACCAGTATGGTTTTAGAGGGGTGACACACATGTGGCTGACATCTTAAATAACAGGCAAGAAACAAATGGTTGAGGTAAAACAAGAAAATGGCGCCGAGGTTCGATCAAAAGTATTAGATATTGCAGTGGAAATACCACAATGCTCATTTGTTTCTTCCTTTATTATTCAACATTTATATAAATGACGTATTCGTTCTTAATAACAATAACAACACTCATTTTGAAATTAACTGTGCAGACGACACCAACATTATAATTAAAGGTAGTGACATGACTAACTTATATCAAAACGGGACAGAGGCGCTGCAGCTAATATTTAAATGGTTTCAGGATAATGGCTTATCTGTAAATAAAAATAAAACAAAATGAATCCTATTTAAAATAAATGAATTTGTGGCTACACCTTCAAATTTGAAGTTTGGGGATTACACATTAGGAGTAACACAAAAGTTACAAAAGTTTTGGAAATACATATAGATGAACAATTAAAATGGAATGGCCATCATGTGTTCAAGAAGTTAAGCAAATCTAGCTTCATGATCAGGTCCTCGAAAGGGACGATTGACTTCGAAGTTATAAAAATGACATATCACGCAAACTTTGAAAGTCTCATTAGATATAGAGTGATTCATTGGGGTAGTTCCACACAATTGAATAAAATCTTTATCATCCAGAAACGTAAACTCAAAATCATGTTGGGACTAAAATCTACGACTTCATGCAGAACATGATTTTCAAATAATGTATAGACTGGAATGTTTAATATTTACTTGGAAACACAACCATCTATTTTCAAAAATAAAAGTGCGCATATGCACGATACTAGACACAAAGAAAATTTTATATATCCTATCCATAAATACTCCTTTACTGAAAAAAGTCCGGAGTACAGGGGTATGAAATTTTATAATCGCTATAAACTTGAAAATAGAAAACAAAATAAAAAGTTTTAAGAACGAGTTAATTAAAGTATTATTATTAGTGGAACCATACAATCTAGAAGAATTCTTAAACTCTAGCTTTGTATGACAATATCATCAATATTGACGTATATTCCTATATTAAGTATGTAAGTATAGCGCACTGTATTTTTTAATAGGAATAAAGATGAGTTATTATTATTATTATTATATATTACTAGACTTGCACAAACTTTTAACTATTAAATGATAGCAATTGATTTAAATTTCATTCATATGGATCAAGGGGTAATGACTAATTTGGCAGGTCTTTCGGTTTTTCTAACAATTTTATCAGGTTTATATATATTTTGCAAAATTGTTCGGTTCTTGTTGTTTTGGCTTTCCATCGTTTGTTTTGGAAATGTTATTATGCCTAGAGTGCGCCAAATAACCGCTGATTATGCGAATTCGACAGAGGTCGTACCTTTGGCTTTGAGCGAACGTGATTTTTCGAAGAGAAATTGCTAATCGCCTTAATCGAAACTAATCGACCGCCATGCGCTGCTATCAGGTGCGGACTAGAGACGGCCAGAAACTTCGCATAAGAGGAAAAGGAGAACAAAGAAGAACAAATATGATTCAAGACCGCCATCTTCATATTAAGTCAACAAGATTCCGATTCTCTAGTACCACATCAATTGTCGATTTATCACAATCTAACAAAAGTAATTCTATAATCATTTCAATGGTTTACTGCAGGATAAGAAATTTGGCCTTGTAGTTCTATCGGTCACATCTTGTGTTGCAACATCAATTCCACCGTTTGGGGTGGTGATAATTTTGACTGTACTAGAACCTAGAGCCGCATAAGATGATGTTTTCAATCCTGATCTGAAGATGCATTATGACCGTATGAAAATCAGACTAATATGTCACAAAATTTGCGGTTAAGAGGCCTTTGCATGTAGGGATTATATTATGTAGTTCTATAACTTATGGAAGTAGATCTCGTTTGGTATTCATCCGAGGAATTAAAAAGGTTTAGCGATATGTAAAGAATGTGATAAAACCCCTCATTCTTCCATTTCTTCGGTAGCTGGAAGATTCACTTTTGCAGTAAGACAATGCCTGTCTCCATATTGTAAGAGTTTCTATGAACCGATTTATTGACAATAATTTTAATACATTGCATAGGTATGTATGACCCTTGGTACAGGCCCTATAAGATAGTGACAAAAGGTTAGGGCACGCTTAGCTCAACATTTCTGTGCTGGTGCCGGAAGAAGTAATCAATGCCCTCTTTCCGAAGGCTCACACATATCTTAGGAGCACACCCATCACACTGGAAAGGGATGACTTATTTAGCGAATAAGATCGCAACCAACACTTTAAATGCACGTTTAGGTTATGTTCGACAATTAAAATGTCAGTTCATTTATTTGGCACATGTAAGAATCGACCTACGTTTTTGATTCCAACGCCACCCGGGACTGCAATAATTGTTGGACACCCGTTATGTTACGAAGGGTAGGGGAGGGGAGAGCATAACCAATAGGGGCGAACCAAACCATTATTATATTGAATTGACGAGGCGGATACATAATGAAACTCCATAATATTAAAATAAAACTACACAGTTGAGAAAGTTTAACATTTATTGTTGAACACTGCAACATGTTTCGCCACACAGAGGCTTCATCAAGCAGTATTTATCTGCCTAATGAAGCCACTGTGTGGCGAAACATATTGCAGTGTTCAACAATATATGTGAAACCCTCTCAACTGTGTTTATTTTCAAACCATTATTAATAAAAAATATGTATATTTTTGCACATTTTCTTTCAAATTTAAATCAATAGCTATCTTTTAAGTTTGGTAAAAAAATCCTACCCCTTCTTGGTATTGTGATTTGTATGTTACTAAGTATATCATTGCAAGTCAGTTACATTAAACTTTTAAACGTTCATAACTGTACGAGTATAATTAATTTCAACATGTTTCCCTATCGGTTGTCTATGACATTATCAGCAACCACATACGTTATACAAAAATTTGTGTAAGCATTCCAAAAATTATAAAGCAGAAACAATAAAATGAAATGCATTAATGAAAGATTAAGCGCCTGTCACAATCTAGTCTTCTACCCTATTGCAATGCTTCAATAATCAAAGAAACGATTATCGGAGCATTACAATAGGGAATAAGAAGTATTCTTGGACTAGATTGGGAAGGGCGATGAATCTTTCATTACACATCAGAAACTAAGCGAGGGTCCCTTGAGTGGTGTCACTTATAGTCTATCAAAACCAAAAAAAAAACTAATAAGTAATTTTACTTTGAAAGTGAAAACAACTATCATTAGGAACAGGAATTGCCTCAAGGAGTGTGTTTATTCCATGACAATACCCGCCTTTATTACTTACTCTAAGTATGCAAGCTCCAAACATGCACCTCACAGTATCTTCCGAGACTTAACAAAACATATTTTACTGAAATATGGATTGACATCTATGACAAGTATTGTCAACCTTTTGTCCGATTCAGGAAAGAATATAAATCATTATCTATTCTTCAGTAATTAAAAGGGTTCCTAAATCAGCTAGAAGCATATAATTCAGTTTAGCACTATTTCATTTAATTCTATTTTAATATTTTTTATTCTTTGTGTAATTATTTGATGAATGAGTTAAATAATTATTATAGTATTTAACCCACACTCACTGAATATAACTTAAATAATGAATTGGTCAGGTAAATATTAATAAAATCAAAAATTTACTTCTTTCATCTGAAACATAAAATATTAATTTAAAATTACGAAAACATTTCGTGAATCTACAACAATGAGTCTTACTAAGACTACAAAACAAATTAATTTGAAACAACTACTTCCCTAGCTATTACTTCGACAGACATTGAATGATACAAATTAATTTGCGTGTTACGAATAGTACAACTATCAAAGCAACACTAATTTGAATGAAATTATTTCTGTTGAAAAAACTAATAAATGATAACATGTACTTAAGATTGTTTAAATGTATTTAATTTTCTACAACGAACTAAAGGATTTTAATACATTTTATTACATAAAATATTGTATTCCAAATAAGTGATTATGATATATTTCTAAGAAAATAATAAATAATCTCTAAGTGCATAAGTATCATCCCATAATATTAATACTTCTTCATAAATCAAGTGTTAACTTCATTGTTTTTCCAATCGGAGAATTTCTTTGAAAATGCCTTGCGCAAAATATGTATAAATGATGCCTTGGATCATTGAATTTACTTCAGTTTGTGATTTGTTAAAAAAATTACATTACTTGCGGAACCAATAGTAACAATTTAAAACTTCGATAATTGTATTTAATTAATTGCTCACTTAACCCATGGTAAAATATTTTTTGAAGTAACATGGTTTCTTGAGAAGAAATAATAAATTATCTGTGAAACAAACCAAGTGATTTTTAGTTTAAACCAAGATAGTTCCATCATTGTGTTAGACTTAAAGCATTTTGAGAATTAGCTGTAAAAATGGCTATTATTATAATCCAAATTGATTATCCAAACAACTTATTGTTTTTATGTTACCTTCTAATAAATAGGTACATAAATAAAATTAAATATAATTAATAAGCGTGCAAAACAATAATATACGTCTTAGAAAACAAAATCCCAACCAATTATAGTTTATTCATTTTCATTAAAATTATAGAAATAGAATAAATTTTGATTGGTAGATTATCAAAATTAATTAGAAAATTTTCTTCCGATTATCTTTAACAAATCTCAACCAATCAAAGAGTCTCCAGTATATTTTATTATGCATTGTAAAAAACCACATTTTCCGATTAGCTTCCAAGAATATTATGGCGAGTTTGTTTAGTGACAAATGTTTATACAAAACTGTACGATAAATAAATTAACACATGCTGCTCATGTGTTCCCCGAACCGCATCAATATTTTTTTGCGCAGTGCGTATCACCTTCTTGCAGAAGTGATAGCTCACTTGTTATTTAATTTGCAGTGCAAAAATACATGTGCTGCGTTTGATAAGATAATAGAAATATCACGGTAATAAACAGTCTGGCCAAATATACCGTATGCCTGTTTAAAATTTTTCCATTGCATGTACAAATTGAGATTAGTAGTAATTATCTTCTTATGATTAAATAACTAAAAATTGAAGAAATGATTTTCATAATTTATCCAATATAGATTATAATATAGGCAGCTTTTCAAAATAAGAAATACATGTTATTAGGACCAGATTCAAAAAAATATTTAAAACATAGATGATTAAATTTTTATGATGGCGGAATGTGTGTTTTATGCCAAAATTAACAAGACTGATTTCAACATAATTGAAATAGATGTAATAATTTTAGATTAATGGGAAGATATAGTTTAAAAAAATATATTCCAAAAATCCCTTCAACCAACACATCCTTTCCCTCTACTCCTTGCGCAGAAATTCTAACCCGACCCAAAATTTAAAACCCCTCTATTTACTACTTTAGAATTCATCACATCACATCATCAATCATCATCATCAGAGACAGACTGACGTGACACATCGACAAGGACAAATCCGGGCTGAAACACCGCCGGTCGATAGCCATTTGACAAACTAACACACATACCATCATAAATGTATTATATTTGTCTTATCTGTAATTTTGTCTGTCAATAAAGATGGTGTATATATATTTTAAAAAATATAGGAATAAAATTAAAAGTTGCAAAATAAGGAGGATAAAAGAGGATTTGGCAAGCAGCCTTAGAATGATGTTCGCACATTGAAATCGAGCAGAATAAGGAAGAGCACTTGCATTTAAAATTTGTTTGTACGTTTTCAATATTTTATATTTATTTTGTAATAACTGTAGTTTTTTGAACAAGTATGATAAATAATAAATAATGATAATGATAAGATCATGAGGAGAATTATCATAATTTAGATGACAAATAGGAGGATGAAAGAAAAGATGTTAAGATATAAGGAAAAATGGTATGGAAAAAAGTAAAAAAAGTGATAACAGTTAATGGCTTATCGTTACGGAGAAGACAGGTGTTCTAATCAAAGGGATTACCTCAAAAGTAAACTCTACTTAGAATGATGATTATATTATAATATGGATGACAAATAGAAGAATAAAGAAATGATAGTAATAAATTAGGTGAAATATTACAAGAAAATTTAGGTATATAAATAAAAGGGTTGGTTGGTTTTATAGAGCGCTTCGACAACTAAGATTATTCATATGAATGAAAAAAAAATGTAATTGCTGTAAAAACAAATATTCTAATTAAAAAATTGACTAGAATAGAGTCAATTTTTAATAAATATAAATTCTAGAAGATGGTTATAAAGTGAAATAGTTGCTACGACTGGAATGGTAGATATAATTATCATGACAAAGAGAAAGGTAATAAGGCAAAGTTAAAATGATAATAGGAATATATATGAAGAGAAGCATTAGTAGAATAATGTGAAAAAGAAGGGGATTTCATAATATGAATGGGAAATGAGGTTTATAATTAGGAAAAGTATCTGATGGTAAGAATGTTAAGGAGAACTATGATATCGATGAGAAAAAAGTGGTAAGTAATAAAAAGAAAAAACACGCAATAAGATGAAAGAAAATCGTAAACTATATACAAAACATGCCATGATCAGTACAACACGATTAACAAAACTGATTTCAACATACTTGGTATAATAGATTTTTTTAGAATAATAGGAAGAACATAAAACATTAATAATAGCAAGTGTACGAAAAGGAAAGATGGTGGAAAATAAGGCGGAAAATAGAGGATTTCGTAAGTAGCTTTAGAATGCAATTTATCACATTGATAGAGAGAAATAAGTTAAGGCATGTAACAATGAGATTCATGAGGGGAAATATCATGATTTGGATGACAAATAAAATAATGAAAGAAGCGATTGTAAGAAATAAAAATAAAACTGATATGATATTTTATCGTTACTGAGAAGATAGTTGTTTTAATCAAAAAGACTTTTAGAATTTAGTTTAGAATACACATAAATCTTACTAAAGGCTTAGGATGACATAAATAGAAAAGTTTAGTTCTAGAATGCAGCAGTTGAGAAATTGCCTTAGAACGAGGATTAGATAATTATTACGATGTAGATTCTTCTTCCTCTTTAACTAGGATTAGATCCTGTTATTTCTTCAACTTTTATATCTGGATATGTTGGATGCTTGAAGCCATAACTTTGTGATACATATTGAATCAGGAACTTTATTAAATGATAAATAAAACTTACTCAAGGCCATTATCAAACGTACAGTGTACTGTACTGTACTGTACGTTTGATATGGCCTTATAAGGTTGAAACTATAGTTACGAAATAAATTCCGTGTGTCATATTAACAAAGTAAGTTTTATTTATCATTTGATAAAGTTCCTGATTTATATCTGGAGTTGGGACGCTGAGCTCTAGCTCTCATACCATCTTGTTGATGGTGTTCCCGAGGGGTCTTTTTGATATCGGCAACCCCGTTCTGGCAATTTTTGGTAGTATGGTTTTATCCATTCTGTTCATATGGTCTCCCACACCTGTCATCTGTTTTAGATCCACCTCACCATGTCTTGAATGTCGCACTTCTTATGTGGTCCTGGAGGCTGCATCCTACCATGCATCTTAGGGTTCTCATCTTCGTTGTTCTCATGATTGTTTTGTTCTGGCGTTTCCTGTCCTGGTTTCGATCGTGTATGTAATTATGAGCCTGGCCCAGGTTTTGTAGATTCTTGCTTTGCTTCCTACAGACATGTGACTGTTTCGCCATATTATCTTTCAGATACCACGATATTACATCTGCTTTCGTTGTTTGGGCTTTCACTTCTTCTTTTATGTTCCTATTGCTTGTTATGTAGGCCCCTAAGTATTTTAATTATATGACCTGTTCGACGGTTTTATTATTTATAGAGAGCTTATATCTACTATCTTATATCCCTAGATATTGCGAGGGACTGTGTCTTGGTCGTAAATATCTGCATGTTGAACTTCGAAGCAGATTGTTTAAACTTATAGAGCATCCTCTGCAAGTCGTCCTCGTCTTCGGAGATCGGTACCGCGCCATCCGCATAGCTTACAATATTTCATGTAGATAAATGAAAGGGTCATATGAATGATGTTATAAATATTTGTTATTAAATAAAGAGAATGATTGAGACCGCTACTACGTGATAATTCATACTTACAAATAATTTGTGGTTAAAACATAGACAATTTTTCAATTCAGTGTATATTTGTTATTGGCATAATAGTTATTTACATTGCAAGACCGTTATACGGAAAGGGCGAGCACAGAAGTTAACAGGCAAGGGCAAGCTAGCGTGTTATCTGTGTGAGCCTGTAAATTTCAGATAACGTTCGAGCATTGTACAATGTTTTATGGGCATTTGAATGACTAATATTTAATAAAATCCATTAAAATAGTGTTAAACAATAAATAAAATGACTGAAAAATTAAGCTTCATTGATTGACATACAAATGTTAATTTTATCTAAAGTGTCAGATCAAATGTTTAATATAGCAGATAAACGTTTCAAATGAGATACGTTGTCATGGTATTCATGTCAACAGCCCGTAATAATTGTTGCAAGGTGCTAGCCCGTAAAAAGTATCGTAACCCCCTACGACAGAACTAAAAAAAATTACAGTTCAAATGCCCATAACGTCAATTATTATAATAAGAAAAATGGCTTTAAGTGAATCATTTTTGATATTAACAAATTCTATAACCTTTAGAAGTCTCGAAAAGTCATTTATGGACCTTTGCGTGATGATTATAAAGTAAAATAATTGCTACAAATATGTTTTCTGATCTAGAACAATCAAGAGGATAATAAGGAATGATGTAGAAGATGAAAGGGGAAAATTATAAGAGGCAGTAAAGATGATTGTAATGAATAGAAAGGATTAAATTAAGATACCTTTCTTCATAAAGACAGGTTAAAATGATGATAGGAATATGTTTTTATAAATAAGAACACTAAATATAGATAATAAAAAAATATGAAGAATATAATTAGTAGAAGGCAAATATGGAAGAAAGAAAAAGGATTAATGAGAAATGAAGTTTATGACAATGATAAAAGGAATAATTAGGAAGATCGCGTGATGACAAGAATAATGAGGAGAAATATGATGCTAAGAGGAGAATAAAAAGCAAAAAACACATTGAATAAGTTGAAAAGGAAGTGTTGAAAATTAGTAATAATAATAATAATGTTTATTAATGAATGCCATTTAAAATACAATTGCTGATTAAAATTACTATTACAATATAAATAATTAAATAACAATTACAATATAAATAATTAAAAACAACTGTACGACAAAAACGAACATAACGATTTATTTAAATAAACGGCGCAAACTTCTGATCGAGTCCGCAAAAAAGTCAAAATGAGCGACCGTTTTGGCGTGCCTTAAAACCCTTGTTGCAGCCAATTGTAGGGCATAATCTGTCCTTTGGAAGGGAATGTTAAATGTAATACTATCACATAGACAACGATGTGGTACATGAATACCTATTAAATTGAGTAGGTCGGGACTATCTATAATGTTTTGAACAATTTTAAATTCAAGTAAAATATCCAAATTAAAACGTCTAGAATCAAATACTGAAGATGGACAAAGATTTTTGGTAACTGTAGACTATCTTACACTTATGAGATAAATATCTCATTATTTTTTTCTTTTTTTTTTATATGGGGACCAGACACTGGAACAGTATTCTAGATGTAGGCTAACAAGGAAATTGTAAAGCAGGTTTAAGGTACGATAGTCGCGAAATGTTTTCCCATTCCTTTTAAACAAACCTAAAGACCGATATTGTTTGGCCACAATGTTTGAAATATGAGATGAAAATGATAATTTCGAGTTAAAGGTCTTTAATATAATTTCCTCGTGAAAGAGGTTCCCCGAAAAGGGAGAAGGCATAACTCACAGTAGATACACGTTTGGAAAAAGTGATCAACCAGCATTTACTAATGCTTACTAAATCAAGCTTATTCAAATTACATCATTCGCCGAATGAGTGTAAAGTCAGCATCTTTCATTGTCCGAATTTTTATAAAGATTTTCATGTCGTCAGCAAACAATAAGCATTTTGAATTTGTAAAACAACTTCCACATCATTTATGAATATATTACAGAGGAGTGGACCTAGATGTGAACGTTGAGGAACACCAGATGATACATCTATACGCCGAAACAAACAGTTACCAATTCTAACATATTGAATCCTGTCGTTCAAATATGATTTTACCCAGTCTAAAACGGTACCGTCAATGCCAAAACGATGTAATTTATCAAGTAAAATCTTATGATCAACAGTATCAAAGGCTTTTTAGAAATCAGTGTAGATAGAATCTACCTGACATCTCTCGACAAAAGTATCTATAATATAAGACTCGTAAACTAAAAAAATCGTCGATTTATCTTTTCGGAAGCCGTGTTAATACATAGAGATTAAAGGTTTAGCCAGAGGCTGTTAGG
This sequence comes from Ontholestes murinus, assembly GCA_963969525.1. Classification (NCBI taxonomy): domain Eukaryota; kingdom Metazoa; phylum Arthropoda; class Insecta; order Coleoptera; family Staphylinidae; genus Ontholestes; species Ontholestes murinus. The sequence goes on from OZ018395.1 coordinate 46,599,949, forward strand.
TCAAATATCTTAGGTACCACAGATAATAATGATATGGGCCTATAATTTTCGACATGTTTTTGATTGCCAGATTTAAAGATTGGCGTAAAAATGCGCTCTTTCAAAATTGGAGAGCAAATGCACAGGTCTTAAAGAAAAATAGGGATAGACCATCAGGGCCAGGGCTGTTAGTCATTAGTTTTTAACGAAAGAAGTTCACTCAATACAATTGATATATTTAAAACTGGTAGTTTACACGCATTGCCATATACACAAAGTGAATTACTACCGGAAAATTGAGCAAATTTATAAACTACCTCTTCTTTACTAAAGGTAATTGAATCACCACCTACAAAAGTCGTAAATATTTCATCGGAATTTCGCTTGGATTTAACGTAACTCCAGAACCCTTTTGGATTATTTTTAATGGAATTTTCAACCTTTAGAATATGATTAGAATAACATTACTTGGTTAATCTGATGAGGTACTACTTAATTTGGAATAATCTGAAGGGCACCGGGATAACATATAGGACTTATGTATTTTCTTCTTCAAAAATACAAGACTCCATTTAGGAAATCGAGATATTTTCGTACGTCCTGGACTAACTTTTGGTACATGCAGATCCTATATGCCAAAGACAATATTATATAATAGATCGCAGATAACATCAATGCTACAACTTTCAAATATAGCATCCCACCGTACATTAAGAAAAACGCTGTTAAGTGATATAATCCGCTCTCTTAAAGTTGTAAATAAGTGCATCTTTATCGAGCTATACGTTTTCAAATGAATTTTCCAATTCCATGGTGATATCTAAGGCTGGATGATGAACATCACAAAGTAAAATTGAAAAAAATAGTAGTATATTGCTACTTAAAACACATTAGTTAATCAGAAGGATGTCTAAAATTAGGTTTATTTAGAAAATTCTTCTAAATCTTATGACGAACTCAATAGAAAACTATTACTGATTTTTTAATTGCAATCAGGAACCTCCAAAATTACGGCTCACAGTACGATTCGTTCTAAAAACATTATAATTATGCAGTTGTAGTTGACTATGTGTTATGTCCTCATATAAACATGTTTCAGTTAAAATAATTACATCTAAATCATTACAATTAACAGATATCATAAGATCCTTAAGTGTAGACCTGATACCGCCACAATTTTGATAGCACACAACTAGTTTTTTGAAATGTTGTCGACAGACGCAGGGGTCTTCGATGTTGAAATAAACGGAATGTCATTATAGAATTTTATTGTTAAGTTGGTTACATCATATGATATTCTTTCCTTCTTAAAGTATTCAATTTGCATTTTGGTGCGGTCAGCTCTAAATTGATAATTGGAGGCGGAGCCCTGACCATTACTTCTAAGAACATCTTTAGCAGCAGAATCACTGGGAATAATATAAAATAGGAATAATTTAAGTGGTGGAGTTTGTAGGAATGAGAAGAAATATTATAATTTGAATGACAAAAGAAGATTTAGAAAAGGCAATAAAAAAGATGTGATAGGTGAGGAAGATAATATGAACATTAATTATTGTTCACTGTCAACCGCAGCCACGGTCCGGTTTCGATCTATTTTGCATCTCATCAGCGAAGCGCAGTTAATTATCCGGGTTGACCAGCGATTACGAATATTTCACTTTTGACATCTCTATGGCAATATCGGAGGAAGAAAATATAGCTATTTCAATTAAAGGATGAAAATTTTGTTATTACTGTATTATTATTTCAACACTAAAAATAGTTTACTATAGCTAAGAATCGCATAAAAATCGATTCCCAGAAGACTGAGGTAGTGCAATTGATTTAGAAATGCAAATTTTATTCTTGTTCTCTTGCGCATTGGTGGCAAAAAATTTTGAAAAGAATTACAACGATTAACTTAAACAATAATATCTACTGTCTCGTATTAAAAATAGTCTTGTCAATTGTACAAGTTTAAACCCAATAAAAAAATGTATGAAATGAATGTCCTTAGGACTTTCTAACTCTACAACAGTAAGTCTATATTTTGCATTTGCATTAATAAGATTCAATGTTGTAGATTTTTAAAAGTTTTCTTATTTTTAAATTACAAGTTAAAAGAAAAATGGATTTTATAATAATTATAATATTTATCTTGTATAAATAAAATTCTGAATAACTCGATTTTTAAATAACTGTGTTTATTTTCACAATTGTTGAAGCACATGTATTACTTCTTTGGTTAAATGACAGTTAACAGTGACATTAGAAATATTTGACACTATTGACATTATGGTGGGATTGATATTTTTAGTAGTGTGGAGTTTGACAAATCTGTTTTTCGTTGAGTAGGAGATTGTTTTTTTCGGACGTCTTAATTTACAAAATTCAATTTACTTTCATTTGTATGAAGGATCTACAATTTACAACAGAAAATAACTTTAAATCTAGCGATCGCTATCGACCGGTGGTCTTTTGGCCCGTTTTTTATTTATTTTCTCTATTAAGGTACAAAAACTGTATGATTAATTACGAAAGAAATATTACTGTTTTAATTTTACTAAATTGACGTCACCAGTCGAAGAATAACAAAAAATATTTTATTGCTTTTCTTTATTTTTCGTTTTCGTAAAATGCTTCATTTTTGATATTTAAATAAAAGTAAATATAAATCACCAAGTAAATGAAAAACGAGTATATGAAACATACATGTTGTGAGATAATGGTAGCTAGAGACGTCTAAATTTATATCCCTCCAAAGAAAGCTTACTAAGTCTTCAGCCTACAAAGATCACGAAAATTGGTTTTACCGCAATTGGAGAGTAGAAAGAACACAAACCTGAAAATCTTTTCCGTACACATCCACTTGTAAATCCGGCCGTGCTTTAACGTGTTCGACTCCGGTTCCTCCAAGTTAACCACGATAACAATGTAAACTTAAATGAAACACTAGTTTGAAACTTTTTTCACCATTATCAATAGTAAACTGTAAGCGGTATGTTTCCTTTACGATAACTCATGAACGACTTTCATCTACGCAGTTTGATTTACGCATAGGTGTCGTCTAGTTTGGGGGTAAACAAAAAAAAGGTTCGGGCAGAATGGAATATTTCGAGAAATCAATGTCTGCCCAGAATAATAAATGAAACACTGGTAAGCGGTTCTCTTATCTTCAATCCCTATTGAATTGTAACTTCATACCAGAAATAACTAAAATTTGATTGATCCAATTTACAGCAAAATTTTAGACTAGCAAACATCTAATTTTTTTACTGTAGGAGTGATTGTTGAACGTATTTAACAAGCACAGTACAATTCTGTAAGTGGTGATAATTGTATTTTTTTAATCTTTAATAATTAATATTTTTCTTTAGTAAACGTCAACACAAATTTAAATACATCTTGATAGCGCTTAACTGAATTTAATAGGGCCCTAAGCGAATAACTCATCTTATATTCCAACTTCTTTATGTAGGCGTCAGCAATTACTATAGATCAGTGAATAATAAAAAAATAACAAATGAAAACTGTGAGTTAATATCATTTATAAATAGTTGGAAAAGTATAGGATCATAATTTGACCCTTGATTAACTGCCGATGTTACTTTGATATCTTTAGATACATGTAATCATATTTTAACAAATTGAGAGCGAACAATTATTAAATCTAATCTAAAGGATGCTATGATTAACACAATCGAATGCTTTCGAAAAATCCGTATAAATGGCATCAATTTGGTAAACATTTTGAAAAGCATTCAATAAATCAATATGTATGATTGATAAGTTAATAAATTTGTAGTCGTTGAGCGACCTGACATTTATCCATGTTGCTCGTTCATAATAATATTTTTACAATTCCATATTAATTGAATAGCCATTCCTCTATAATTTGAAACTTCAGCTCTACTCCCATCTTTGAAAATTGTAACAAAATAGATATGTTTCCAAGCGTTAGGATAAAGTACCCCATTTTGCACAGAAAACAAAAAAATATGAACAGGATGAAAATCATTGCAACAAACGTCAAGATTATCATAATTGGTGTTTGTTGTCAACACATTCAGAAAATAAGCGACTTGTCTTATTATGTACATTCATAACATTATGATATATATTAGTCTTTCGGGCCTCATTTACAAATCTCCAGAATCTCTTTGAACAGACTTTAATATTAGTCTCGCTGTCAATGTTATATTGATTATAAAGAGATTTAAATAAATCTTTACACTTGGTTCTTAGACATTTAAATTTAAATATCATCTTTTGGCTTTTCATAACCAATAATCACCTATGGTTCCGTGGTCTGGTGGACAAAGACAACGGAGATCACAACTCAAACAAAGCTCAGCGAGGTTCAAAGGCTGGCATGTCTAGGTGTTATATGAGCACGTGCCCTACTGGAGCAATGGAGGCCATGCTAAACCGCATACCTCTGCACCTGGATGTGAAAAGAGAAGGTGCAATAGACTCCTTACGAATAATCCAGACAGATTCTCGAAAATATGGACACTTCAACGGGCACCTTAAAATCCTCAACACTGTGTGCAAAAGAGCGATGTCCAAAGACCAAATAATAACTAACTACGACCTCGAGTCAACGATTGAAGTGGCCATCCATGGCCGCCATGAGGTTAAAGCAAAAGTCAGGCTGTTACAATGCTCCTCAATAGTTTGGTTCACTGGCGGATCTAAAACTGATAATGAATTCGGAATCGGCATCACTGGCTCTTGATTCGGCTTATCGAGGGCTTTAGGACGATCCCCATCGATATTTCAGGTAAGCCTAAATCTATCTGAGAGTGCAAACTATCCCTAAAGCATCAGGCCAGGAATAACAGAAATAAATTGCTCTGGGTTCATCATTTCTCCAGGTCATACTGGGATCAAACAATAAAATCGTCGACAGCCTCGCCTAAGAGGGCTCCAAAGTTCCATTTGTTGGACTAGAACCGTACAGTGGAATAACTAAAGTTTGCATTAAGGGCCCTTTGAAATACCACCTTACTAAAATAGGTCAGACAACAGATGCCAACTGCAGATTCTGCAACGAGGCACAAAAAACAGCAGAACACCTGTATGCTCTGCCATGTTCCTTCAAAGAAGAAACTACCTTTCATCGGCATTTTTAAAGCCTGTTGAATTAGTACACATTAACCCTCAAATTATCGTAGAATACGCAAAAAGTCTAGACATTAAGGGACTCAAGTAAGTCATGGATAATTACAAAAGATCTCTTAGGTCGAGGTAATAACCCCATAACATAAGACATTTAAATTTAATACAATCATCAAGGACCCCATTTTTTATAATGTAAGTGAGCTTTTTTCTTAGAACGAATTAATTTAATAAGTTCCAGATTGAATCATTTTTGGATATTTGGATAATCTAAACCATTTAGTGGACACAAACACGTTAATGACACCATCTAAGAACAAATAGACAGTATCCACAAGTATATCTAAATTATCATAGGACATAATATTTTCCCATTTTCTTAATGATAAGTATTTGTTAATGTCATTAAAACAGGCTGTTTTAAAATCGTAGATAATCTCATCAGATACAGTTGTAGGATTACTCGAATACTAAGCATCTATTTCATATGATATATGGTGAATGCTGAAATTAAATAAATGCTCATTAGATACCGATATTTTAACTGGAAAATTAGTAAACATTAAATCTAAATAAATATTTCTTGGATTAGGTATATAATTAACTTGTCGGATGTCCATAAATTCAAAATAATCAGACATGACTTGCGCAGTGTTACACGTATTAGTATCAGCAACAAGTAATATAAGGTCTTTATGATCATTTAGAGTTATGAGGAATATATGTTGCCCCAACAACAATCATTAATATCAATAAACAAATTTGCGAATATTCAAAAATTCAAATTATTCAAAATACTCATCCTCCTCTAGATTTACTACTAGTTAAGATTGAACTATTAAGTCGATAAATGGACCGTTTATTTTAAAAGTCTATTTTTGGAAAAAATGAGATATCACGTAAGTCATGCTTAATTTAATATATTTTTATGTATAACTAGTCCGTATTTAATTTCTTAAATTAATCGAAATACTAGACAAAAGTACTATACAAAAAGAGAAAAATTCATTCCAGCAAAACAAAATTGAATCCAAAAATTGTAATTGCTCCAAGAAATGTATAGAATGTATTAATGAAACACAACGTATAGAAATTTTTCACAAGTTCAGGAATATAGGTGATTTTAATAAGCAAAATGTATTTCTCTATTGTAATGTTCAACGTGAAACTGTCAATAGAAGAAGGCCTAGAAATAATTCGGGCACTATGAGGGCATGTAATATAAATTTCACTTCTGGTGGAAATATTTTAGTATATAAGAAGTTTTTTATTGATACTTTCCAAATATCTACTGGACGAATTGATCGTATCCTAAAAGCGCATGAGAATATTCGAAAAGACATGCGTAGAAAAATGGATGACTCTTGCAGAAGAATTAATAAGCTAGTGACAAATACAGTGATAGATCACATAAAAAGCTTATCGGAATTTTAAAATCACTACACTTGATCCCAAAATCCAGAACAAATGTTTTTAACTCCTGAATTAAACAGAAGAAAAATGTATAATTTTAATTTCTACTTAAAAAAATGCAAGGAAAATAACTTGGGTTCAGTTAATAAATGGACATACAGGAAAATCTTTAAACGAGATTTTATGTTACACTTCCATTTGCCACGTAAAGATACCTGTGCAAAATACGATTTCTTAAACATGAAAATTAAGCCAACAACTGATGACAAAGAAAAATGATTCTTGTACAAAGGCATGCTGTTTATTTTCAAGATGGTGAATTAGCAAAAAAAGCATTACAAGAAGATAAAGACATTGTCTTGTCTTTTGACTTACAAGAAGCCTTAACTTACCCCAAATTATCTATCTCAATCGAATATTATAAGCGAAATATGTATGTTTAAAATGAGGGTTTTCACAATTTCCACGACAATAAAGTTAATATAGTCTGTTCGTTGGATCTTTGGTCGTACGTCACAAACTATCCCTTCAAAAAACGACGAAAGTTTTATAGTGCGTTCTTTTTCTAACGCATTTGGTTTACTTTATCAGACTGAATGTTTTTGCGTCGTTTCTCGAAGCGATAATTTGTGACGTACGACCAAAGATCCAACGAACAGACTATATGTATATGTGAGGCGAAACTATTGCTTCCAGGGGATCGTAAAAAGTAGCTTCTTGCTGTTTGAGGCATTTAGAAAATGTAACGACCCAATGCCATGTTATTGCCTACAGTGACATGTGTACTGAACAAAATCGAAATTTACAAATGGCATTTATGTGGTTGAAGGTTGTCCAGTCGTTGGAAAATAACATTAATAATTGATAACAAATTTTCACTCTCGGGGCATTCTTACCTTCCAAACGATACAAATAAAACAATATAGAAAACATGATAAATTCATTTTACATTAAATAAAACGAGAGAATTTCGTTTCAATACAAAATCTTCAAAATGCGATTAAAACCCAATAAGAAAAAACACTAATGGAGAACAGGTAAATTGGTTGCAAATATGTTGGATGGGATTTCTCAAAAGTGCAAAATACACTATTTTATATAAAACATCTATAAAGGATCAATAATTTAAAACTATACATCAGTAGTAAGTTTCTCAGTCTCTAGTTTCTTTTGTCCAATTTATACAATATTTTTAAAACTTTGTTTTGATGCGTTTCGAGTTTAGTTATATATATTTTTTTATTTTTGTGATGAGCAGAGTGCCTTATAAATTTGTTTCTTGATGTGTTTGGAATGTAGTTCTTTATTTTTGTTAGGGTTGCTATCGTTTTAGCGTTCTTTTTCCTTAGTTATTTATGTGTTCATCCCATTTGAGGTTATCTTACATTGTTAATCCTAAGTAGTTGACTCTCTTTGTTTGTTTTATAGTTGTTTCTTTGATGTTGATTGTTAGTTTGGTTGATTGCTTTTTGTCGATAAAAAATATGAATTCTGTTTTCTTTTCATTTATTGTTAGTAGGTTATTATAATAGCAGGTTTATAATGTTTTTATGTCTGTATTAATATTTCTCTCTACGTCTTTATGTGTATTTCCTGTGTATACTATGCAGGTGTCATGCACGTATATGTAAAACCACTGAAAACATGCAATAGCGCATACATAGTATATGCCAGTCCTTTTCAGTAGATTCCCTTATGTGAACACAAAATTCCTTTGTTCAATTTAAGTTTTATGCCATCATCTATGAGAAGCTTTATCTATATCAATCGCAATTTAAACTAGAAATAGTAAATCTTAAAGAAAAATGATTTAGATAATGTAACTTTCTTTTTGCACGTAGAAATAGAAAAAAATACAAAAATATATGTTTCCATTTAAAAAACAAAGTTGACCTTCAAATGACCTTAAAAGAACTAATGTAAGGTTTTCCTTTTAGTTCTAGTTCCTTTATATCATTCGTATATATGAGATATAGTTTAGGTAGTAGGTTTCCTCCTTGGGGTATTCCATATTCTGCTTCTTCTGGTTGACTTTTTGCACCGTTTACCTTCGTTGTTTGTGTTCTGTTTGTGAGAAATGTTTTATTAGGTTTTCTTCTTTACCTTTTATTCCTATTGCCTTCAGTTTCTCGAGTAGTTTTGGTTTTGAGATTGTGTCGAATGCCTTCTTCATGTTTATGTTAAATGCTGTTACTGTTTATTTTCCCATCTAGTTCTGTTTTTATGTAGTTTATGAGATCATTTATTGCTGATACTGCTCCTGAGTTGTGCCGAAAGGCATATTGTTTTCTATATATAATTTTGTTTTTTAGTAGGTATTCACTCATTGGATTTGTATTACTTTTTCGAAGATTTTGTTCAGTATGGAAAGTAGTGTTATGGGTCTGTAGTTTTCTGGGTTTGTTTTATATGTATTGGTATGATGGTAAATTATTATTGCGTTTATTATTTTTATAAGGATTGGAATTAATGTATTTTTGTTTTGTTTTATGATGAGATTCGTTATTTTGTCAAGGCCTGGTGCTTTGTTATCTTTTAGTTTCATTATTATTTTGTTTAATTTTTTGTACTTTCTATGTTGGAGTTTCATATCTTTAATTTGTCTTTTTATTGTTGTTGTTTTTGGTGTGGGTTTTCCTGTGTTTATCTGTTTTTCCGCTAGTTTTTTCCGACATTTGCGAAATATACGTTTATTTCTTTGGCTATTTCTAGGTTATTTTTTGTGGTGTCCCCATTTTCTTTGCGTATTAATTCGATGTCATTTTATTTTTTATTCTGTTTATTTATTTCTTTGTTTATAATTTTCCATAATTTATATGTGTATATATTTTTTTGGAATATGTTTTTGTAGTATTGTATTTTGGTGTGTTTTATTCATTTTGGTAATTAATTTCCGCGAATAAATCAGCTTGTAATAAAATATCTTTCTCGGAGTAATTATACATATATTTTACAATTCAGAAATGCTGCCCTTTAAATGATTAATTTCGTTATGCATATCTTATTACTGTAAAGACAATTATTCTAATACCAAAAAAGCTTATTCTCGGTCACTATTGCTAAGAGTTATATAAACATGGATTCCCAGAAGACTGAGGTGGTGCAAATTTCATTCTTGTTCATTTTACATTAGGGAAAAAAAATTGGAACATATTTACAACGATTAACTTTAAAAAGTAATATCAACTGCCATATATTATTGAAACCTATGACTGGTCAATGAAAAATGTATTTTTCCTGAAAACACTATTCATAAATAATATCTATTTTTAGATTCCATATAAATGAATTTTAAAAGTAGTTGTCTGAGTTCATAATAATAATATTTATTTTATGTAAATAAAATTCTGAATAAATGTATTTTCAAATAACTGCGTTTATTTTCACAATTTATTACTTCTTCAGGTGATTGAAAGTTAACAGTGATATTAGAAATATTAGACGCTATTGACATTATGGTGGGGTTAATATTTTTAGTAGTGTGAAGTTTGGGAATTTTTTTTTTTTTTCGTTGAATAGGGGGTCGGTTTTTTCGGACCTGTTAATTTCCAAAATTCAATTTCATTTTCTCTGTATTTGATTGAAGTTGTGGTTTTTGCACAGATTGAGGTTATTCCTTGTTGATATCCCCATGCACTTTTATGTTCTGCAATTACTTCAAGCGAACATCCTGTTTATCCAAATCAACCTGCCTCGATAAAAAGTTGAAAAATCTGATTCAACAACAACTGAATCACGGTCAGTTAGTCGCCAACCAAGATGTACCAGATATTAAACAACAAACCCGAAAGTTCCTCAACCCTATTGTCTGCCGAAACCACACAAACCAGGTAACAAATTGCGACCAATCGTCTCTAATATAAATTCACCCACATATAAACTTTCCAAATGGCTTGTAAGTAAATTCAGTAATTTAAAAATAGATAACGACTTTTCAGTTAGGAATTCCCTTGAATTAACTGATAAATTAAAATCAATAGAAATTAAAAACAGTCAGGAATTAATATCTTTTGATGTAGAATCTTAGTTTCCAAGCGTCCAGATTGATAAAACTATGTCCATTTTAGAACAAATTTTAATTAAAAATAACATCCCAGAACAACATATTACTGAATATTTAAATTTGACAAAAATTGTAATGGACTGCAATATTTTTGAATTCAACCAAACTTTCTTTAAACAAACCTTTGGCACAGCAATGGGAAACCCGCTATTCCCCTATTTAGCGAATATTTTCTTAAACCATTTTCGAAAAATAACATAGATAATTTTCACACCACCTGGTTCCGCTACGTAGATGACGTGTTTGCCATTGTTGATGTTGATTTTAATATAGAGGCTTTCATGAATCAACTCAACAGTTTCTATCAAAGTATTAATTTCACCTATGAAATAGAAAACAACTTTTCACTACCATTTTTAGACTTATTAGTCACTAGGAAAGAAAATACACTTGATTTCAATATTTATCGCAAAACCACCCATACTTTTAACTACATTCATTCAGACTCATATTCCCCCGACCAACATAAATTCGCCGCATTCCACAGTATGATTTTTAGAGCAATTCACATCCCAGTGTCAGAAATAAATAGGAAAATAGGATATAATAAAATCCGTCAAATTGCAAAACAATTAAATTACAAAGTTGACATTATCAATAAAATCATTAATAAACATAATTATAGATTCAAAATACAAAATTTAACGAAATTTGTCAAACCCAACGCAGTTTACACACTAGGTATAAAGAACATACTCTACATATTAGACATTTGGATATAGATAAATCAGCGGTAGCCCATCAAAAGAGGACAAAAATTTCCCCTAGATAAAATGAAATTATTAAAATTCTCCAGTAATCATAGGCTTGATACCCTTGAGGAAATAGAAATGAAAAAAAGGGAAACCGGCTATTTAACTTTGATTTAAAACCATTAGTTAATCCTTTTCTTTAACTAATCACACCGTTCTAATCCCCAGTTAACTGAAACAGTATTATTGTAAAAATAGGTAAGGATTATTTGTACCGCCCTTACTAATCTGAAAACTTTGAAATCAAGAAATCAACAGATTCGAAAAAATCGCTTAACGAATAGAATTATCAAACTCCTCGCTACTAAAAGTATCTACCCCACCATAGTGTCAATTTTGTCAAAGATTTCTAATGTAACTGCAAACTCTCATACACCTGAAGAAGCAAAAAATTTGAAAAACTATTGTAAAAATAAACACAATTTTTTTTAAATCATAAAGTTATTCAGAATCAATCAACCTATAATAGTTATTGACCCAACAGGAAACTAAATCCCAATTGCAATTTAAAAAATAATACGTAAACAGTGTTAATACAAATAAAAAATATATTAACTAATAAAGTATTAAAGCTCAGTACAAAATGTGAAACCATTAAACTTAAATTACAACAAAAATATCACAATTTGGCGCCTTGTTTTAAAATTCTCCAAAAATAATGCTTAATAGAGCTTTCAAACTATAATTTAGTCTATGACAAGATGTTAAAACTCAACATCTATCTGCTACTGAATGATGTAACCTGCAGACGAACTATAATATATAGGATGTGTCAACTAAATATATCAAAATATTTAAATTTTGTATATATGTTATATAACAAATTTGTATTTTTTAAGCGTATCGTATTTAAAAGGTGATGTTAATGATATCTCTTCCAGCAACTGTACAATTACAATATTTAATTGCGTTAGAACGCCGGTATGCATAATCTATCCATAAGATAAATTTTCTAATTTTATTCGGTCGGACATCAACAATTAATGTATAGATAACTTAATTAATTAAGCATGCGGCAGCGTGTTGAGTTTCGCCGGTTGGCGCTGTGTAAAACTGGCGGAGATCAACGCGTGGGCCAGACAGAGACACCAATAGAGCGCGCACAGAGATTAAGGAAGAGTTGCAACAGGTGGCAACACTGCGCGTACGCATCTTTGACGTACACAGACTCCCGCAAGGGAGTTGCTGCGGGGACGCGCTTGAGAGGGAGGCGTAAATAAATAACGGAAATAAAAATCTGTAACTGTATAATTGGTAAGACCTACAATAAGTGCTTCGTGAAGATAATAGATAACGGCACGCTGGTTAATGATGTATGACGCGAGCCAATGCCCATATTGATGGTGTCTGTCAATGATGTGATTGAAGATTTGTGGGTAGGAATAGGTTTATTTTAAATTACAAATATTGTCCATATGTTTTCATATATTTACGATTTGCATACATTAGATTTGTTTTTTATATTCAATGTTGACTTATTTCAGTTTTAACTCTCTCGTATTAATTTTATGATTTTTTTTTCTAGATCCATCAAATGTTGTATCTACTGTTTGAATATTTGTTCAAGTTTGATTTTCACAGATTCTAATAAATAAAAAAAAGTTTCAATAACTGAAGAAGGCATAGTAGGTTTAAACAATTATCGCGAACAACAAAATAAATATATGAAAATGTTATGGTATTTCATTTATGAAAAGTTATCAAAGTGAATAAAAAAAATTTCATTTTATGTTAAATAATAGTCATTCTGACTTACTTCAACTGCTGATATGTATTAATATTTAATTGTATATTTATTCAATTTAATATTAATTGGGTGTTCTCAGAGGGTTATTTAATCTTTTAGTAAGCACTAACATATATGGTTGCTCCAATTAATTGGAAAAGTATGTTCAAAGCATGTAAATATATGTGTACAATTATTCTATGATATTCTGAATTATGGCATTAGTTTCTTTATCCCACAGCGAATCTGTTTTCAGAGCATCTTCCCTAAATGGGAAATTATGAGACATATTTACAATTTAGTCAGTTAAGATCAGAATGTAAGAACCTCAGTGAACAATTATATCGTAGTTTTATGTTAAGAGTCGAATCTAGTATAAAGCCAAATATTTTTGGTCCTTTGTTCGTAATCAAGCTAGCACAAATAGTTACCTTGAGAGTATGTATTTTGAAGCAGAGGTGTCAAATAATGGGAAATGTTGTGACAATTTATTTCCAAAATATTTTGCATCTGTTTACGATAATCAAGATATGAATTATATGCCTACGTTCAGAACATGCGATAAATCAAATTTTGAAAAATTTAGGATTGACGTAAAGGGCCTCTATAACATCATAGAAAAGCATGTTAACACATGTGCCTCTGGACCGGATGGTATTCCACCTATTTTTATTGAAAATGAGTATTTTTACGATTACAATGCCGTTATTTAATTTATTTACGTTATTTCTTGAGAATGGATGAAACAATATTAAAAATTACAAGAGTATATCCCTTCAATCCACAATACCTAAAATGCTAGACACTATTGTTGCAGAGCAATTAAGCTGGAACTGTTGTGGTATTATGATTGACGAACAGCATGGTTATTTTGGTGGCAAGTTCACCATTTCCAATCTGCTGTGTTTCAAATCTTATGTCATTGAAGCCTTAAACTCTCTAAGGCTTTTGACAGAATTAATCATAAAATTTTGTCAATAAAATTGTAAGCGATGGGACTTATTCCCTTAATTATTACATAGCTACAAATTTATTTGGTTAAGCGTTAATTTTGAATTAGAACAATCTGAATTCAAAATTACTCTTCAGATATTATCAGTGTTACCTCGGTTGTACCTCAGGGATCTCACTGCGGTCCAATACTGTTTTGTTTATTTATAAATGATATTGTTATTAAATTTTATTCACCTGAATGCCTTTTATAGTCTGATGATTTAAAGCTCTTAAAATACGTGTAGCCTTGCATAAAGATTTAATACGTTTAGCTGAGTGGTGTGACAAAAAACAAACCATATCTCAACCTTAAAATATGTTCAATTATGACATTTAGTAAGCGTAGGCATCGAATTGAATACGATTATTATATTAATGGCAATGTGTTGAACAGAAATACCTTAAACAAAGATCTGGGTGTTACCTTACGTTTTCCAATCATATCAATATTATAGCATGCAAAGCCTCTAAAAGATTGGATTTTGTTATTCTCTTCAGTAAACCATTATCTATGAAGAAGATGAAGCTGTTATATCTCTCTTTGGTAAGACCATATTGGAGTAGACATCTCCAGTCTGGTCTTCCCATTATAACAATGCCATGGTTCAAATAGAAACGATACAGCCAAGATTTATAAAATTAATTTCTTATTGCTTGAATGGGAATAAAAATCATTTGAAAGATAATTTAAGCACATTAAACTTACAAGAGCTACAACATCATAGAATATTGGCATATTTGTACTATTTTTTAAAACTTATTAATGGTTTCATTAATTATCCGTTTCTTTTAATCAAGTAGACTTTAATTTTATTCAGATGGGCTAGGCAAATATTTCCTTTTCGCCCAAATATTCACTTAACTAATTATGGCATAAATCCAATCTGCAGAAACTTTGTAAACATTGTTTCGAATAGATTTTGGTAGTTTAAAGACTCAACTAAAACGAATCGACATTGAATACAGAATATTTAATATATGTTTCATGATGTTATCTTATATTTTTGTTTTTGAAATATTGTTGCATCTGTATGTATGCACACAACCATTTATTATGTATTATAAAAATAGTGTATCCGTAATAATAAATAAGTAACCTCTACGTATATTGTAGAGATATGGGAAATAATATTTTGTTTTTCTATAAGAACTTTACGTCGAAAGCGCCGAAGCGCAGCTCTATGGTTCCTCTAATCGAAGACATCGGGCTGATGTATCTGTCAACTGGATTCAGAAAACATCTGACTACTCATTTCTGAAGAATTTATATACCGCTTCAAAAGTATTTTTTAATTGTATTTACAGCACAGGAAATCAAGAAAAACATTTGTCGGTATTAGGCAATGGCTTCTCGAAGAAGCGTAGATATTTATTTCTCTATAATATATGATGGTATATTAAGACTTATTAAACAAACTTCAGGATGTCGTCGTTAAATCATCATATTTTCAAGTGTGCAATTTGAAGAAAAGCCCTGGAACATTAATAAGAAAACGAATGCAACATGTTTTGACAAACATAACGAAAATGCGTGTAAGATGAAGGTGGATGCAGTTTAAGAGAAATGATGAGGTCAGATGAGTTATATGGAGTAATATACAATTATTACATACATCTTCATTCCATACTTTACTTTGCAGAAGGCAAATGTCAGGAACGAATAGAAACGATACCTCACATAACTAAGATCAGAACAAAAGAGTTGGCAGGAAAGAATTTTCCGATAAGTCAAGCAACTGTAAATTTATTAGGATCGGTAATCCAAGGATAGTGCAAATATATTAAATAGTGAATAAATATTCTACTAATAAAAACACACAACCTAATATTAGGCCAATAAGTAGCGACTATTGAGTCAGTGGATGATGCCGAAGGGTAATGAGAAATTGGAGAAATTCACCCATTCCGCTGTTAGCAAATAAATTATTACTGATGAAGGTTTAAATTAAATTACACTTGGTTTGTTTCGCAATGTTTCTGTATATACTCGACTAGTTTCACTTTTTAATGCATTATCAAGAGTGAGTTACAAAAGAGACTGACAAGTGTTTATATATAATAATTAAGATCGGGGAATCCATTAATCAGTAATGGTCTTTCACCAAGTAAAAAATGAAAAAGTTATTCAAGAAATAGCAAATAAAGTTCAGGACGCCTATTTATGAATGAAATTAATGAATGTTCCAATGTCTGTAATTGGAAGCTGACTCCTAAAATAGTGAGAAAACTAACATCAACTCTTCTTCCTGGCCTCCAGCATCTTCAACATAGAGAAAGTGAAAGTGAACCTGTATCGTCACTCCAAATGCAGAACGATGCAGATGGTGAACTATGCCTCACTCCAGCAGCTAGAGATGCCATAAAAGCTAAAGCGAACAAATCATAGAGAAGAGTTAAAAAAAAAATGCCTCTAATAGCGTTTCTTTCGAAACCAGTCTTAATAAACTATAAAACGGATCGGCTAAGCTATTCACTGTATGATAAGCACATTACTCTTAAATAATTAATAATAATAATAATAATAATACGCAGTGGCCCAATGTGAATGGCTTCTAAAACCTAACATTCTATAAGCCCCATTTGTGACATCGTTATAATGCGGAATAAAAGTCAGTTCTCTATCGAACAGTACACCCAAATCGCGAATCTGGTTAACTTTTTCTATGGTTATATTATCTATAGAGTAGTTGAACATAATCGGCTGTGCTGTACGATAGAAAGACATACATTTGCATTTAGATATATTTAACTCAATATCATTAACAAGACTCCAAGATTTTATTTTATTTAGATCGTTCTGAAGAACCTTACAATCATCTGCAGTTTTTATATTATAGAAGAGTTTTACGTCATCTGCATAAATGAGCATACACGATTCTATATATTGAGCCTTTGTCATTGAAGTATACGTTATTTAATATTTAGTAATACTAAGAAGTAAGGCTAAAATTGGCCACTTTTATTCCAATTGTTGTGGTTTTGTTTTTTTTAGATTTTTTATTATTCAAGATCCGAAGTATAGCAGAAATTTACATTGATATTTTAAATTGTATCGTTTAATTTATGTAATTGAATATACTTATTTTAGATTGTATATATTTTATATTCGACTTTTGTACACATGTTTGTTTGATTCTAACAATAATAAACATTATTATTAATATTAGATTAATAATAGCTACTTATTTTATGTTTCATCTCACAAAAGCGGAGAAATATTTCCATCCTTGTATCAACCTGGAGAAGTCGATCTAATTTGAGGCAATTATGCAAGGACGTTAAACCAAAAACAAAATTTAGAAATATTGCCAAAAAAATTTTAAAAAATAATAATTATATTTTGGAATTATTTTACGAAAACTTGATTTTTGAAAGTTTGTAATCTATGTCTGTTCCTTCTATGAGTGTTGCCTTTTATATTTCCGGAATAAACGTTCTAAGTGCTGTCATTTGACAACCGACATCCCTGTCGTAAAATTTGACATTTTGTGTCAGTAGAGTTGCTCTGAACGTTTGTTCATGCGCCATTTGTGTTGTTTACAGTGACATGAAAAATTCATGTCAGCCATAAAATGGAATTAAGTCGTGAACATTTCCGTGGGATAATTCTTGAATTGAATTTTATGAAGGTCGTCCAAAATCGGTTGTTGTTCCAGAAAACATTGATGCTGTGCTTGAACTGATATTGAAGATCCTCATATAACTTATTGTGAGATTAAGGCAGTCTTGGGCATTAGTACATTCAACTTTGCATGAACATTTGGCTGTCAAAATTATTTGGTCGTTTTGGATCCTCCATAATTTAAGAATCGCTCAAATAGGGCCCGTGTGGATTGTTCATAAGAAGTACTCAAGAAATATGATTGCTATGCTTCAAAATATATCTGTGATATCGTAACAGATGACGAATCACGGGTATGAGCCCGAAAGTTAATAGCAACCTACTGTATGAGTCTATTAACTTCAAAGCAAGTGGTGACCATTAGGTTTTTTTTTGGAAAAATCACACTTAATAGAATTAAGTTGTGAAAATGTTTACAACTTTTGACGTGGATTTTGTCAACAACAGTGACTATAAACTTAATTCGATGAAGAAAGATCATAAATAGCTAGATATCGATGGTATATGGAATTCAAACGTGACTCTAGTTCGCTTAGTGATGAATTTCACGAAGGTCGTCCAAAATCGGTTGTTGTTACAGAAAATATTGAGGCTGTGCTTGAACTGATATTGGAAGATCGTCATATAACTTATTGTAAGATTTACGCAGTCTTGGGCATTAGTGGGACCAACAAACATTCAATTTTGCCTGAATATTTGGCTACCAAAAATATTTAGTCGCGTTGGATCCTACATCATTTAACAATTACTCAACAAATATAATTGTGGTGCTTATTGGTATGATTCAATGATTTCGTAACAGGTAATGAATCATGGATATATGCGTATGACCCCGAAAGTAAACAGCATTCTATTAGGTGGAGAATAACACTTGTTTTGTTCCATATTGTTTTTATTTTAAAACTCAATTTTAACTTTGATAATGGTCTGCGAAGACCAAAACACGTGTCAGGCAACTGAAAATAAAAACAATAGGGAACAAAACAAGTGTTGTTCTCCACCTAATAATAATATCTGTTTCCATCAAGAGTGTAGCGCAACAAGCATTAACTTTATTTTAAACATGTATGGTTCTTTCAAGACGAGCTAAATTTAACAAAAGTTGTTCGCGCATGAAGCACTTCAAAGCAACTGGTCGCCTGTTTTTTCCCAAAAATCACATGAATGGCAACTGTACCATTAGTGCAATTATGAATGGCACACAACCGTTTCTTTGTCAGAAGTTTTCGGAAAAATTAGGAAAACAAACCCCAAACAAAGCAAACTCTCACACATAGGCTCAAACAAGACTTTTTGAGAACTGAAAAGGTCAGTCAAATTGATGGATCATCCGCTGTACAGTCCTGATTGGCACCCAACGACTTCTTTTATTCCAGCAATTCAAAAATTACGAGTCAACGTTTTTCGACGCCTGAAGAATGCTTTAAAAATGCATGTTTTGACGACATGTGAATAATTCTGAGAATGTCTCCAATTTATTTGCCTTATTATTTCTCTTCATGTTATGAAAAATGCTGAAATAAATCAAAATTCTTCTGAAATTTTTATATTTCTACTAATGATGCAAATGGCTTTGCTGAATAATAATATTATAAAAACATCGTAAGGGATGGCATATCGCAAGAAATATTAATGTTATTAATGTTATTAACATAAAGAATGATTCCTTTAATATTAAATTTTTAGAATGCATTTTTAAAAGTTCAAAGTAAGGACCAAAACAAAATTAAATACCGTGCTGTCTGTATAATTTAAAAATTCTTATTACTTATGATAAAAATGTAATAAATGTTTTCATAAATATTTTTATTTTTCAGCCATAAGTATACTGCTGAGAAAAATATGTTTTTAAACATTGCACAGCTTTTTAAAAATTGCACACGTATTGTAATAATTGTATCGAACTGTAAAAAAAATCTATAATTTTTCACTAATGAGAATTAGTAACTATAATATATTATAGATATGCTGAAGCACATATTTTTACACAGTTACTTTATTTGCAATTTTTTAAGGATAGATTGTAAGTTCATGTATTGGCTTTTGTAAGAATTCAGATTGTTAATATATAACTATCCAAATTAACTAAGTGCGGTACTTATGCATCTGTTTTAGTTGCTCAAATTTTATTTAGTTATTGGATGTCATTCACACCACCTCGGGTATACCACAAGGATTCCACTTGGGTCTATTTTAATTAATTTTATTCATCAATGTGTTTTTGTGTATTATTATTTGCATATAATGTGAATATCTTCAATAAAATGTAAAATGTAATGTAATAAACTAATAATGTGAAGCTCAAATCTGATGCGGTATAATTAATAATTATTTAACCCATCATATAAGTTGTTTGTAAGATGCAAATAAATGGATCAATTATTAATTCTACTGAGATTTTTCGAGAAGTTATTTATTGTTCTTCAAATTATTATGAATGCATACGCATGAAAATTTAATTACTTTGGTAAATAGTAAGCATACTTCATTTGAAAAAAAAACCTTATTACATTATGTAACACATATGTTCAAGGGTCCTATAAGTTTTACTTGAAGGATACCAAATGTTAGTCTTATTAAAAGAAACACTTAAACATATTGATAAATTCAAATATTATGATTGAAAAATCAATCTTTTTGCAAAATTATCTTCTATATCAAACTCGTAACATGAGAAAATCGTTCTACCTATTTACCAGTTTTGAAGTATACTGGTTGATAAATACGAAACATTGACTAATATCTGTTATAAAATTACTATTCTAATATCTTTATGATAATAATAATACATTTACATATTGTAAATCTTTGGCTTAAAATTGTCTTAATAATTCTCATTGCATAAATATTTAGTAAACAATTATTTACGATAATACCAAATGCTAACAATTTTTTAATCATTTATTTATAATACATAGAACTTGAAATGTTCGGACATATAAAAGTATAAGTGAAGGAAGGAAAGACTAAAGTATTAATTTATTTATTTAATAACATTTAGTATATCAACTCTCGTCGAGAATTACTTTTTCTAATATTTAATTTTTTTTAATAATTCAAATCATTGTTTCCTATTACGATTATAAAGTTGATAACGTCTAACATTTCGCAGTAATTTGATATATGTATGTAAACGGCGTATAGGAAAAAAACAATTCATTTGCAAAAATAAACACCTTCTCACGTTCACGGAAGCAATTGTCACACCTTGAAAATTATCAATCATAATCATAAGCCGCCATTGATGAAAACAATAGAATTAATCCTGGCCAGTCGGCGTGACAAACACTAAATCAAAATATCGAGAAAGGAAAAACTTGAAAACGGACTCGATTACCGGCGTGGCGAGCGAAATTGCTCCTGTGTAAACCTGTCCAAAGTCCTTAGTTTCACCCCACAATTTATGTTTATTGTCGGCCAGACGATTTCCGCTCGGGAATGAATACGCCGGTGCCGACTCTAAACCTGCCCGACTGTAAACACTTGTAGATATTTTAACTTAAGCGGAAAGCAGTTTCGACCGCTTACGGTCGTAGATTAAGTATGCGTTGCACCGGCATGCACTCGAAACTGCCTACCGCAAACACTTGTGGCTGTGTGTCGTAAATGGTTAAAGGTTTGACATGGGGTGAATTTATCTTTTCGGAAATCTTTTTTTTTATGAGGGTGCCTGTTTAGGGTCGCCTCGAGGGACCGTCTCGAATCGGTTTTCGTACGGATTTTTGGAGACGTATTGTGAATTATGGTCGTCTGCCAGTCATTCAATTCTCGGGGAAGAAGTTTTAAATCTGTTTTGAATTGAGAATGAAAAATGATGGTGTGACCAGAATTATCTTTTTTTTCAAAATTTACTTTAATTTATAATTTATTTACGTTTTTTGCTACCCTACATAAAATGTTATTATTTTGAATACTTAAGGAAGAGTTGGACTAAAAACCTTCATTAGGGTATATTCAGACTTTTGTTTACGTTTACCGTTTACAATAAATTAATCTCTTTATTGTTTATTGTTTAACATGTGTCATCTCAATATAATATAATTGATAGTTCTTGTTTTTATATTCAAAATTTGTACCAAAAGGGCCTTAATGAAGAAAAGTGATGAGAACGTTCGTTTTTTCATATACGTTATAGATAAAATGTTATCAACCTTATAAAAGCATTCATTCGGCTGTGTTTTTCAAAGAAAAATAATTTAGAAGATACTTTTTAACATCAATCTGTAATCTAAATCTACTAAAGTGTGGTAATCCATTGTAATTAGATTTGGGAATTTCTTTTATATTCTATGCAAGTGATTCTCCGTACTTACTTGATTAAAAATATTTAAACTAAAATCACTTAATTCGCAGATTGTAACAGCGATTCAATTATAGATAAATATATTAATAAGTTAATATTAAAAGAAAATTATACCTTTGATAGCCAAACCCTGTTAGAATGACATATCCCCTTACAGAGCATGGTCAATTATTAGAAAAAGTAATGTATGAATGTGTATTTGAACAAAATCTTAAGATAGCATGCTCACGATGAACAGGTAGCAAATAAACTAAACAAATATTTTTGCTTTACACCTTACAAAATGTCTTTTGTGCAATGTTGTGAAGCATACTTTGGATTTGAGCATTTCCAAATTGTATATACTATTAATATTAGGCCACAAGAGGAATATTTAAATAAACCAAGATTATATTATTTATTATATTTTTATTTTAGTTACTTTACAAGTTCTATTTTTAAAATACATAAAAATGCATACATTAATAAACTAACTAATAATTTGAAGTATCGAACTTGAAGGTGGAGTTCACGACTCCTCGTGTTCTTCCACTCGACCCATTATAGTTGGCAACTGTTGATGAGAGTCACCAAATAATTTTGTTTACTGAAGCAATATTTTCCCATTTTTGGGGGTATTTAGGCCCAAATTCTGTAGAACTTATTTTATATGTTAATATAACAATATGACATTCGTTGAATATTGTTATATTACTGCAAAAAATAATTTCTCCATTCCACCGAGCATTGCTACACTCACATTTTAGTTAGAAGTAACTACTAGAAGTGAAAATAACTTATTTCTGAAGCACCACCAATTAGCAGACCCGCGTATCATTTCACGCGATAATGGATAATTTAAGTAAAACAATTTCCTCGCTAACATTAACAACATTGTATAGAACATTTTCGTTTCGAGTTACATCATTGTTTGTCTCACCAAGTAATGCCAATTGTAATATGGAAAAAGTTATTTTCTTTTACATAAGATTTTGTAGGTTATATACTCAAATAAATTTTGTCCTAAATTGTAATGAGACCATTAACTGACCACGAAACGTTTATAAAGCATTCATATGCCATCATACGTAATAGTATTTCTCACTGTACTTTTTAACGCATGTTTATTCCACTACTACTACACAAGTGTAAAACTCGAAACATATTCATAATTTCGCACAAACAGCCCGGAGACAGCAATTCCTATCGGCCAATCTCTCTTCTCAACTGAATCGGAATAGAGTTTGTGAGAATTCTTCTTCAATATATTAGTGGGACTGGAAAGTAATGGCGTTTTCTTACATTCAATTCAAACGAATAAGTTTTTTAAAAGTTTTTATTTTAAATCAATAATATAATCACCCTCGTTATCAACAACCATTTGCCATCTAGTGTACAGATTTTTAATACCGAACCGATAAAATTCTATTGGTTTTTGAGTAAAATATCTCGAGATAGCATTTTCGACATCATCCAAATTTTCAATTTTTGGCCACTAAGAGAAGGAGTATGGTGGGTAAGGCAATACCTCCCACCCCAATGAATCAATTTTTTCCAGTGTTTGTCTTGCACAGTGCGGCCTTGCATGTTCGTGTTGCAGAATGATTTTTTGTTGACAATCACCGGATATTTTTCGATTAAAGATTAGTTTATTAGATCTAATTTTTCACAATAAAGGTCTGCATTGACAGTTTGTCCAGGTTTCAGCAATTCAAAATGAACAATTCCGCGAATATTCCACCAAACACACAAAAGCGCCTTTTTAGGATTTTAACCCGGCTTCGCAGTAATTCGTGGTGATGATTGATTTGGAGAGAGCCACTAACTTTTGCGTTTTGGATGATCACATAGGACCCATTTTTCGGATCCAGTAATCAAAAGATCAAAAATATAAAAATGCTGTATGGTGCCGTTAAAGCAATACGTTGCATGTCTTGGGTCGGTTGGCTCTTCACTATTTGTATATTTCTCCAATTAGTTCCGATCGTTGGTCATTCTCAAGGAGATATGTGACTAAGTGCTTCAGACAAATTACGGGGGAGCAAAACACCTGCTCTGCTTATTTTTTCAATCTGCTTTAAATGTTCTTGTATGGTTGGCTAAGGTTGGCTAAGGGTGTTTGACAATTCCATGATTGTTTGACAAGGATTTGCTTCCAGTTATGCCCTTATCATGTCATTGTTTGATTGTTGTCTAATATTGTTGGTTTTCCTGATCAATATTTGAAGCAGGAAAACCATATTTGGGATTTCTGAACGTCTAATGCAGTTGGATAAATATCGCAAATGTTTTTGGTCGCAACAATTGTGTTACTACCCTTGTGAAACTCAAAAAGCATACAATGCCGGATATGGTCTCCTGGAATTTGGCTAGCCATTACATCCCAAATTGCAAAAAAATTTAATATTGAATTATTTAGAAGTGAACAGGTCACAATAATCTTAAACTCACTTTGGCACGCCTTCGAGATACACAATGAGCTGACAAATAACAATTAAATATCGACATGTGCAGAAACGACATTACTTTCCGGTCCCCCTATTATTATTAAGTACTGCGACGTCAGCCTCATTACACCCCCTTAGCAGTCTGGCTTCCGCTCAAAAACATACACACAAGTAATCAGTAACGGTAATTGCTGCAAACAACCAGACGAGCCATCAACAATAGACAATTGTACTACAAAGTTTTTCGGACTTCCACAGAACCTTTGACAACTTATGGTACAAAGGTTTGCATTTTTGCAAATTTCTAGTCGGAATCTAAGCTATAATCACCAGGTTTCCCCATAACCGCAACTGTATAGTTGCAAGAGGCAGCTACCGCTACTCAGGCGAAGAACTCCACTATCTTGCCGGTCTGCAGCCGATCGAAAAGCGGATCGTCTAGAGAGCAGGGAGGATCACCACTTGATCTCGTTTTGCACCTACGCTACTACCAGCGTGTTCTTAGTTCTTACTAAATGCCAGCGCCGCCTAGACAACCTACTCATTCACGACCTACTAATTTTCAACCACTCTTTTAGGACAGTACTCATCCATACCATTACCGCTATTGTGACATCTTCTACTCTACAAATGAGCTGTACTACCATGGGACAAAACTCTTCTTTTAAATGGCTTATTTGTGGTACAGGTGATTACTCGTTTTTCTAGAACAACATATCCTGTCTTTTCAGAACATCCTTTGCAGTGTTCCACTTTTCCTCCGTCTAGAGTGTCTCTACTGTGTGTATTTGCTGCACGAAAGCCAACCATTAAAATCGCCAGTGCCGAAATATTTTTGGCTAACACTACATAAGATATTCAGCAATCAAAACTTCAACACTGTAAACAGCTAAATGTTGGGTATAATGGAAAGCGAAGAGGGGAAAAAACCCACGAACCGAAATATTTGGTGAAAGTCTGTGACAACTCCGGTGTAAAACTACCTCCACCTTAAGGAGGTTTTCAATTAGGGAATTAGATTATAAGAAAAATATTGTAAAGAAATATGCTGAAGGAGTTGCAGGAAACGAGAGGGAAACATTTTTATTACCTTGAAAATGAAAACCTATGTATTTTACTAGTAAAAGTTTTGCTTATGTGAAAATTAGCTTTCAATATTTTTTTAAGTGGACATATAACAAAATTATTTCTATTATCGAATATATTAACTACAAAGTTTTTGCAGAGTATTAATTCGTTTGAAATATTTAAGAGATTAGCATTCAATTAGATAATACAATTTGTCAAAGTGACAATATTATTATTATATATTTCCAGTTTTATGAATCAGTGGAGGAATGGACATCCGTGGGTTTGAGTAGAAGAACATTTTGCAAGGGCGGAGTTCATCCCTTCAACTTGCTGTCAAAATTTGTTTGTATGTTTTCAATATTTCAATATATTATATCTATTTTGTAATAACTGCAGTTTTTTGAACAAGTATGCACAGAATAAATAAATAAATAGTTGTGCAAATATTTTTGGTAAAAATTAAAAAAAAAACAGGCACAAAAACCTGTAAAACATGTTAATCAATTTCAATATTAATATATTTTAACAGTAAATTTTTGTTGGGTATAAAAAGTGTTAAAACTTGTAATGCATAATCTTTCAATATAGCTACCCATAGCATATAATTTAAAATCTGTTTTCATTATATCATAGATTACATCCTTCATTGGGCTAAACAGAGGAAAATCCGATGGTGCGAGATTGGGGTTGTAAGGAGGATGAGGAAGAACAGTCCACTAAAGTTTTGTGGGCTCCTCTTGGCTGCGAAGACTTGTGTGAGGTCTGGCGTTCTTTTGGCATTTTGTGCCTACGAACACGCTGAATTAGTTTCTTCAATTTTCGAAGAGTACCACAATACAACTTACAGTTAATCGTTTGACCATAGGAAATGACAATGCACAGAATAACCCTTTCAGAATCCCAGAAATACGTAACCATGACTTTACCATCCGAGGATATGGCTTAAATATTTATTTTGGTATGTGTGTGTGACACCAATCCATTGATTGCTGTTTTGTTTTGGGTTCGAAGTGATGAACCCATTTTTCATCGCCTCTAATAATGTTTGACAAAAAAGTCACGATCTTACAAAGCAAGTACTTCCGCACAGATGGTTCTCCTTTACTCTTTATGGTCTTCGGTTAGACATCGGGGGATCCAGCGGGAACAAACCTTTGATATTCCAACCAGTGAACTATTGTGACAGCACTAGCAATAGAGACGTCCAGTTGAGCAGTGAGAAGTTTGATTGTGATCCGTCGATCATCTCCATTGAGAATATTCGCAGGCTCCGATTTTGCACCCGAAAGATCAGATAGTTTTGATTGATCTTGCGGTGATGATGACACACACTTTGCCCAACGACTCACGGTGCTTTTATCAACTACCAGATCTCCATAGACATTCTGCAAGCACCTGTAAATATCTAATATGCTCTGGTTTTCCGCCAAATGAAACTCAATTACTGCCCGTTGATTGGAATGCACCTTCGTTTCAGGCGTCAGTCGGTTACGTATAGCGTTGTCACTTATCAAAAATCATTGAAACTATCAACCAAACCTGGCCTAGAAAAAAATGTGTTGCGTTAATTATTGAACTCCCCTCGTATTGTTAGCAAGTTTATGTTTAAGAAATTTAGAAATACTTAGAACCCCATGTAAAGAGTTGGTTAAGTAAAATTGGATATTAGATATTTAATCATGTCAACATATGTGTAATCATTACAAGTTTATGTTTACAAAATTTTTTGGATTCGTTTTGCTAACCAATCATTCTCATTAATTTACTTTGATGAATACGAGCAACACTTCACTCTAATAAACTGTGCGAAGTCTGATACTTTACTAATCAAGAAATGTGCAGATGTTTTGGAGCACTGAATATCTAAATAAGGATAGCATTATATGGAAAATCCATTTGAACATGTTAAAAGAGGTATTCGAGTGTGATACTACAAAACCACCACCATGTGGTACTTCAGAGAATCAGCAAAGACGTGCAGTTTATGTTTGAGTGGGTGAAAGAACAGGTTAAGTCTTAAATTTTGAAATTTGATTAGACTTCTTACTATCAGATATTTTGAGATATCGAGCTGTATATCGGTTTTAATATTTTAAACAATAGTGTTTAAAGTAGATATTTAGATATAATTACTTAGTTTTGTTTTTGTATTTTGTAGTAAACGTAACTAAAGTATGTATTTTTACATTTTGGAAATGCTGTACTTGAACACTATAAGTATATTGGATAAGTAATCTTATCTTACTGTCACTATAAGGAACAATGTTTTATATTAAGCGCAATTAAATTAAATCAATCAGCAAATATTTGCCCAACTACTTGAAGAGATAATGTCGATTAATTTCCTTATGTATTCTGCATCACGATTGTTTCTAGATATGCTTTTAAAAACGTTCATGTTTTTTTATGTTACATATGAATACTAATTAATAAATAATAATAATAATAATTTTTCTTACTTACTGTTTTTTTAATTATATCTTATCAATGTTTTACTTGAAAATAATTTGATGTAATCTTTTTTTATTGCGTTGGGGCGGCAAAATTAATAGAAAACTGTTTATAGATGTATTAAACTCTAGAGTTGAATTTGATTTAATTGATTTTTGCGATCATAAAAGAGCTAAAATTGAAGGGGTGTTCTATAAAAGAAATCAGTAAATAATACTAAACTAGATATGGAGAGAAGAGAATCAGTTGTCAAAAGGGCTGAGGGAAGAATTGTAGGTTTCAGAAATGGACGATCTACGGTCAAGATAGCTACCCTGAATTGGACGAGAGAGAGAGCTGGTGAACCTATCCATCGCTTAAGTGGATAGGAATTTGTTGATGGAGTGTTTAAAAGAAAACAATGGTTAAGCCAGTGAGATAATTTAAATCCTGGGATATATTCGTTAGTGAGGAATAGTTAGTATGAGAAGCAAGGTTTAAATATTATATGAAATGGATAATAAAAGGAAAGGACAGAACAATTACAGTTGCTGGTTGGATAGTTAGTCAGTGGCAGTGGCATTGTGTGCAAAAAAAATGTAGCGGAGGGTAAAAATAGAGAAAGATATTTTTATTAGACCTTTAGAGATTGAATTGGCAGAGTAACAAAAAATGCATTATAAGAAATGCTTATCATATAAAGGCCTGCATTTATTTAAAGTGTGCCGTGCTAACTTTAAAGGCTGACTACAAATGAGATAAAAACATTAGCATGACTTAGGTGTGGAAATGAAACAAAAATCATTATAAGTAGGCATAATTTACAAACTTTGTAAACTATGGTGTACATGAACTATACAGGGTGTCCCATTAATGCGGGGAAATGGCTGGACCATAGATTCCTGGGGTCAAAATATGATGATTTAACACAACTTATCTATATCCAAAAATTTACGATTAAGCTGGAATTTGTCTTCAAAGTTAAAAAAAAAAATTATTACTTTTGTTTATAACAATTGAACGCTGTATTCGATTTGAATGAAATTTATTATTAAAAATTACCATAATATAATACATCATTTCAGTTATTATGGCTATTATTGCTTAACAAGAAGTATAAAAATCAGTAGTTCCACCACTTTTTTTAGTTTTTATTAAATGCGCCAATAAAAAAATAATTTAGTTTTTAAGTGGTGGTACTACTGTTTTTTATAGTTCCTGTCAATCACTAATGGCCAAAATAACTGAAATGATGTATCATGTTATGGTAGTTATTAATAATAAATTTCATTCCAATCGAATGAAGCGTTCAATTGTTATAAACAAAAGAAATAAAAGAAAGATTTATGTTGTAGGAAACTGATAATAAAAGGAGAGGACCCAATATGTTTAAATAAAAGGAACAATTATATTTGCTGGTTAGTAAGTAGTAGTGTTAAAAGAAAAGGTAGCGCGAGAGGAGAAAATAAAGAAAAATTTTAAATAATCTCCTAGAGAGGGATATTTTTTGCTCATATTCATTTTAATTTTTTTTAAATTAATTATAAGAATTTATATTTAATAATAATCAATTTTGTAGAGAGTGGCAATATTTTCTTCCCAATTTTATTGAAAATTTCTCGAAATTAATTTTACAATCTTAATTCTAAAGGAAGAAAAAGCAAATAAAGACACAATTAGCAGAAAGGCTAAAAGATGGCGAACTTAATACAGAATTATTCAAAGCAATAAACGAAAACAACTTAAAGTGGATATATAAAAAAATCTATGATAGAAGTCATATTCCTAAGGACTGGTTAAAATCCACACACAGCAAGCAAATGCTAAAAGATGTAGTGAATACCAATTGATTCGCCTCATGAGCCCTGCGCTGTATATATTTCTGAGAATTATACACACCCGCATCTGGAAAAGATCGACCAAGACATCGGAGATACGCAATTTGGCTTCAGGAACGGTTTCGGCACAAGAAAGGCACTGTTCGCTATGTAGGTTATAACGGAGAAGTGCTTGGACCAATGTCATACAGTCTTTGCATGTTTACTAATAGTAATACTATAGCTTTATTTGTTAATTCAAAATAATATAATTACAAAAGAAACATCAGATATAACAATGTAATATATACAATACATAATAGTAAAAACGCTAATGTAGTACCAAGAGTAACAAAAACGATCTAGATCAGCTTGTGTATCAGATGCGTACATACACAAACATGCATAGCATCAACAGTATTGATACTTCCTCTAAAATGAAGGTAAATATAAATTCTCTTATGTGCATGAAAATGCATTCTACAAGGGAAAACATCAAAAACTTGTTGAAATGTTGAAAAGAACCAACTTTGGCGAGAATGACATCCCTATTATTTCGAACAATACTGGAACCAAACGTGATTAAAGTAGAACTTCAAATTCTTAAATTTTATCACCACTGCTGTTGCTGTTCAACCTATACTCCGAGAACATATTCAAAATTTTGGTAGATGAATGCACAAAAGGAATAAAAGCAAATGAAAGAGTAATAAGTAACATCCGATACGCAGACGATTCAGTGATCCTAGCCAACACGATCGAAAACTTGCAACACTTCATAGACCAAGTTCATTAAACTGGCCCGAAAAACCTTCTAAAAACTACGACCCTTCGTCTGTAACAGAGACATCTCAAGGAACATCAGATAGAGAACAGTCAAGTGTTATGTTTTCTCGGTGCTATTTTACGGAGCGGAAGGTTGGAAATTGAAAGCAGCATTAATGAATAAACTTAAGCTTTCGAAATGTGGACGTACAGGAGAATGCTCAAAATTCCATGGACTGATAAAGTAAAGAACGACGAAGTACTTAGACGAAAGGGAAAAGAAGCTCACGATGGGAAAATACCGAAAAGATGGATATTTCGGATACCTCTTCCGAAATAAAAAATACGAATTAGTACAACTGATAACGGAAGGAAAAATAGAGAGAAATCACGGAGTTGGTAGAAACAATTTGTCCCGGCTGCAAAACCTCCACAAATGGTACGTAATCCGACATTGATATGACTTATACGTATAAACATATGGTCGCCAACCTCGTCTTAGTAGAGGGCACTCAAAGAAAAAAATAATGTTTTTTTTTATAAATTTTTAATGTGCTGAATAAACCTTTCGTGGCCCTAGATTGGTTTAGTATTAAATAACAATATATATGACAATATCTTGTGCTACAAAACCTGTGGAATTTTTGGCCGAAGGATCTCAGATGCATCCTTAATTAATTGACGTTTACAGTTCCATAATTTGCAGACGCATAAAAACTGATTTTTAAACGGCACCTTAATAGGCAAATTACATAAAAAAATTAAATCTGACTCATTTCATAGACCAATGTGATTATTAATAGATAAGTCATGGATGTATAAATTAATATTGTTTGAGAGCATATACTATTATACTAAAACATCATATGAATTATTTAACCGACAATCACGGTAGGAATATGGGTCATCTCTTTAGGAAGGCCGTTAGCTCTAAACGCTCTAACCAACCAAAAATTATATCGATTTATAAACCGGATGCTACATTATGCGGAGTTATAGAACATATTAAGGAGTTAACTAATGATTTCACCCAAAATGATTAGATCTTAAAAAAATAAATGCTTTATTAATGCCAGTGATAGCACGAACTAACATCTACTTTATTGAAAACCCCTCATGGAAAGGTAGACGAATTTTAAACAATTTTATAAAATCAGTAAATGTCCAGTTAGCTACGTGTGCAAATGATCTCCATTGTAACTATATTAAAAATTGGGCTATTGCAATTAATTCATTTTATATAAACAATAGATTAAATCTTAAAATGATTAAGAAAATATTAGGACAACTCTATGCCAATAAACATTTTGCTTGTAATAATTATCAGCAAATCTCGCCGTCGTCAAAAAACTAAATTTGAATACCGGACGCAGTCGAATCTCTGAAATGAATTGTCTATTTATAAATATCCAATCTCTACGGAACAAAGTAAATGAACTTGATATTATTATTAATGATAAATTATTAAATATTACCATTCTCTGTGTGTGTGAGCATTGGCTGTTAGAAGAGGAAGTTGTGGCGGTGGTACTCACAAATGTTCATGTTGCATCGCACTTCTCTCGAAAAATGTCTTCTGGTGGAGGTATTCTAATAATGATTAGTAATAATATTGAATATACCACATTAAATATGCATATTAACTCTATTGAGAAGGATGGGGAGATAATTGGCATTGAAATTTACAATAATATTTTACTGACAGCATATAGATCTCCTAGTGGGGATTTTAATAATTTTTTAAATATCCTCTCTAAAATATTAGATACCATAAATTTTAGAAATAGATATGTGTTCTTAGCGGCTGACTTCAACGTGAGATTCAATTATGATTATCAGAACAAAACAGATCTCGTAGACTTCGCACATAGCTTTGGTTTGAGGTTTCTAGTTAATTTTTCGACACGATTAAATAATTGTATCGATAATATAGGCACCAATCATTTCGACACAGTTGTACAACCATTGGAAACAGGAATCTCTGATCATAGAGGAATCTTATTTAATATCACTCCTAAGGAATTGACTAGCAGTAAAACGAAATCTATAATCACACGACCGATTACTACTATAGGCAAATCCACTTTATTTCAACTTTTAGATTCCCAAGATTGGAGTTTTATTAATGATGTTTACAATGTAAATGATATATTTGATCAATTTCTATCAATTTTTCTCTCTCACTACCATATAACTTTTCCAGAAAAACGAGTAAAAATCCCAAATAATACTCTTCAAATTAAATGGTTTAACAATACCTTAGCTAAGAAGAGAGACACGTTAAATTTACTTTCAGAATTGTACAACCAAACTCAAAATCCTGATATAAAAGACATAAGAAATCGTCATAGAAAGAATTATAAGCGTGCTTTTGAGTCGTGTAAGCGGGACGCTAATAATTCATATATAAAAGACAATAATTTCAAACCGAAATCAATGTGAACCATCATTAATTCAAAAAGAGCATTAACTAATTATTATAATAAACCTCCAAGCTTATCACCAGAAAAATTTAACACATTTTTCTCTGAAATCGCTAAAAAAAATTGTAAACTCCTTACCTAAACCAACTGTTGACCCTATAATTTTAATGTGTAACAATCCTCCAAACTGTAAATGCTATTTCAAATTTTCGGAAGTTTCTGCTGTTACCGTTAGAGATATTATAGGTAACTTATGAAACAATAAAAGTAAAGATATTTATGGACTCCGCTGTGACGTTATTTTGTTGCCATTCAACAAATTAATGAATATGTGCATACGAAACAATATTTTTCCAGAGGTACTAAAAGAAGCTTTAATTATCCCAGTTCACAAAAAAGGTGATTGTGACAATACCCATAATTTCCGTCCTATTTCGTTACTTCCAATTTTTGGAAAAATTTTTGAAAAAGTCATGTAAATCTAATTAGTGGAATATCTTGAAAACATGAAACTCTTACGAAATGGACAATTTGGATTTAGGAAAGGGCGATCCACAACAGACGCAGTCCTACAATTCATCGAAATGACCATTGATTGTTTTGAAGAGGGATCAGTCTCAATGTCAAGCTTCCTTGACCTGTCAAAAGCCTTTGACCGTGTCTCGCATGAAACTCTACTACGCAAACTTTATTTCTACAACGTACATCCTGACAGTTGCAGATTAATTATGTCATATAACACAATAATTTAACTAATAGGAAATTATCTGATCCCTTGCATATTATGCACGGTGTCCCACAGGGCTCCATTTTAGGACCCCTACTTTTTTTAATATACCTGACTTTACAACAAGCGCGAAATTAATCCAATGTGCCGATGATACTACATTGATAAATAAAGCCAAACAATTAGAGGTGGTAAATGAATTACATACCGAATCACAAAAAATGCTATCCTGCTGGTTTGTAAGCAATCGCCTCAAATTAAATGATACTAAAACGGCAACCCTTACATTTTCTCTTCGTAAAGGGAAAAACGAGAATGAATCTATTAAATTTTTAGGTCTAAATATCGACAGTCACTTGACATGGGCCACACATGCAGATGCTTTGGCTAGCAAACTGTGCTCTAACATCTACCTTATTCGTAACTTGTCATCGATAGTCTCAAGTGAAACACTGCGAGTTGCGTATTTTGCACTGATTCAAAGTCACATATTATATGGGCTTATTACATGGGGTCACTCCACGATTAGGCACCGAATCTTTGGATTGCAACGCAGAGTTATCCGAGTTATGTCTGGCATTGGCTACACTGAGGATTGTCGCCAGGCTTTGATAGACATGCAGATATTAACCTTGCCCTGTCTGTATATCTTTGACTGCCTTATATATATAAAAAATAATATTTTGCTCTATCAGAATACCGACGACATTCACTCTTACAATACAAGGCATAAAACAGATGTTTATGCAAAATGTACGAGATTAACTAAATCTCAGACGGGAGTTAGATATCATGGGATAAAATTCTATAATGTACTCCCCAATCAAATTAAAACTCTAAGCAATGCCATATTCAGTAAACGTATTTAAAACTTCCTTAGTATGCATGTATTTTACAGTTGGGAGGAGTATCTTGAATTTGATTTTAGCTCTTGTATGTTCTAGTTTAATTTGTGTATACCCCCACGTATTTATTTATTGACTATTTTAATTCGTAATCTTATTTTTTAACTTATTGTAACTTCGATCTTATATTATACCCTTAACTTGACTTCAATTATTATTTTTAAGTCGGTTATTTTTAATTTTAAGTTTACTTGTAATTTTATTCTAATTTTAATTCATTTTAATACTATTTACTAAAATTATTTGTTAAGTGATTTTATATTGTACTTGTATGTATATCATCTGATATATGTATATACAGGGTGTCCCGTTAATGCGGGGAAATGGCTAGACCATAGATTCCTGGGGTCAAAATATGTCGATTTAACGCAACTTATCTATATCCAAAAATTTACGGTTAAGCCGGAATTTGGCTTCAAAGTTTCAAAATTTTTTATTTCTTTTCTTTATAACAATTGAACGCTTTATTTGATTTGAATGAAACTTATTATTAATAAGTACTATAATATCATACATCATTTCAGCTATTGTTGGCATTAGTGATTGACAAGAAGTATAAAAAACAGTAGTACCACCACTTAAAAACTAAAATATTTTTATATTGGTGCATCCAATAAAATCCAAAAACATCTACTTAAAAGGGCATTAGATTTAAAAACTTTTTTGACTTTTACCAGTTTTTGATATCTTGTACGGTTTTTGCATAAAAAAATTATATATGAATATAGTATACTCATTATGCACTCATTAATAAGTAAATAAACTTACTCTATTAAATAAAAATTAAATAAAATCAATAAATATAATAAATCAAAACAACATCTAATACTTTTCAAACAATTTTCTTTGCAAAATCCTAATACAAACAAGATATCTGTTTGTTCCAAATATGAATATTTATGAACTATAATAAAGTTAAAAATTAATTGTTAAAAAACACTAAATAATTATTATTATACATAATTTACATTTTTTAAACAAAGACGGCCACGAAAAACATTTTTTTTCGATTCGATGAAAAACTTGATTTTGTTTTTACTAGATAAAAAATATTTATTTTATTTTTTTGTGGGAAAACCGTAAAAGATATCAAATATTATTAAGAGATAAAAAAGTTTTTAAATTAAATTGTCTTTCAAGTAGTATTTTTTTAGTTTTTATTAGATCCACCAATAAAAAAATATTTTAGTTTTTAAGTGGTGGTACTACTGTTTCTTATACTTCTTGTTAACCAATAATAGTCATAATAACTTAAATGATGTATAATATTATGATACTTATTAATAATAAATTTCGTTCAAATCAAATAAAGCGTTCAATTGTTATAAACAAAAGAAATAAAAAAATTTGAAACTTTGAAGCCAAATTCCGGCTTAACCGTAAATTTTTGGATATAGATAAGTTGCGTTAAATCATCATATTTTGACCCCAGGAATCTATGGTCCAGCCATTTCCCCGCATTAACGGGACACCCTGTATTTAGGGTTTAATAATCTAATTTCTACAATTATGTCTTAATTTATTTCGGTTTATTATCGATGTTACTCCACTAGTTCTTTGTTTATTTTTTATTATATGACGTGTGTAAAACATTGATCTTAATACACTAATAAAGAATCTGAATTTGAATTTGAATGAAATTAATTGTAATCTTTAAATATTCCTAAATCTTACACTGAATTGAAAAATTCACTATGTTTTAACCACAAATAATTATTATTTGTGGTTAAAACATGGTGAATTTTTCAATTCAGTGTAAGTATGGATTACCACGTAGTAACGGTCGCAACCATTCTCTTTATTCCTAAATCTTTTTAATTTACGGCTATGGAGCAAAAGACACTTTAATACAAATTTAGTTTAGGTACCTACACAACAAAATGAATATCAGAATTATATATAAGGAATAAAAGTGAGATTATTGTTGAACCTTGAGGAACACCATGCTTGATTTTAGAAGTAGATGCAATATTATTACGATGTTAACATCTTGGTCTCAGTATAAACTAATTGCATGCTGTATTTATTGAAGCCACGATGCAATGCTTTAATTATCAGTTTTCCATATACATACATAGTCAAATCCCTTTGAGAAACTCAATAAACTTATTAAACAACGCTCATGATTTTACAATGTTTTAAACCAAAATGAGCCTTACACGGATATGTAAAATATAGGCAATACTATCTTCTTACTCCTTGAATATATCTGATATTTTGCGTAGCATATACTTGCCTAATTAAAATAAATATCTTAGATGGTGGAGTCTTTTAAGAAGGTCATAGTTTCAGAACAAAGCAAATCTTGAATAATTATTTGATGGCCTTAAATGGCATTAAATATTCGTTAAATTATAATTTTATTATAATATTTAAAAAAAATACATTATACAAGATAAATGTCATTTTTGACAATTATAATTCCATCTCCAGAAGTTGAAAAATATGCCTAAATATACGTCGGTTGCGGCCGAACTAGCGTTAGCGAGAGTGCAGAAACATTAGTTCGGGTCACCAGTTGGATGGATGACCGGTACCATTAACCATTGGGATGAAATTAATGGTGCTTTAGAGTGACGGGAGTGATCTTTTAAAGAACAAGCTCATTTACACACACACACAACAAATACACAAAATTAAGGTAAACAAATAATGATAAATAGAAAAAAAGAGGGATTCTCACTATCTACCAGAAACAAGAGTTGGAGTGGAAGATTATTGCAGCTGTATGAACTGCACCCAGCTTCATACATTCAAAATTTTTGTATGTTTTATGTAATACTTTTGTTATTCTGTTGGAAAGGAAGCTAAAGTCTAATAAACATAAAAACATTATCTTTAAACCGATAAAATTTTAGCAGGAAAAATCAATTGATAATCAATGAATAACCAATAAAAATTTCAAAACAATCGTTTTAAATATATTTAAAGCGCAAACAAAGGACTTAAAACAAGAAACAGTGAAAATTATGAAGATTAATTTTTTAGTACGAAACAGTTAAAATTTGTTACGAAAATAACTATTCATAACCTCAAATAAACATGATTAATTAGAGAAATCAGTTAAACGTTAAGACAATAGAAGTGTCCTTAATGGTGTCTCTATTCCAGCGGATAACTGGAGTTTTATAAATTCCATAGTAACATTTCGTTTCCCTGTCTTTAGCACTATGCTGACGAGAGTCGAATAGGTCGAAACTGGTGCGTAGCTGTTTTGAAACAAAAATAGTGTGGAATTTACTCTTTAAGTAACAAAATTGGTTTACCATCTTCCTTTTCTCATCTTTAAAAACATGCAGTCTACGCATTCTTCTAAAGATAGGTGAAAATTTCTTTAAAATATATTTTAA
This sequence comes from Ontholestes murinus, assembly GCA_963969525.1. NCBI lineage: Eukaryota > Metazoa > Arthropoda > Insecta > Coleoptera > Staphylinidae > Ontholestes > Ontholestes murinus. The sequence goes on from OZ018395.1 coordinate 46,637,817, forward strand.
AATTTGCTGAAACAGTTATAATTTTACCACTCAAATAATACTACTAACTAAAATTTCTTTGAAATGTGCTTAAATAGTTAAGAAAAACAATTAATCTTTCATGCGAGAAAACTATTCTAAATAATTTAAAAATTACGTAGTAATAGCTAAATTATACAAAAAAGCAATTTATAATTTTAAAATTTGAAAATATTTAATGAGCAAACTTAAAAAGAGTTTTCTCAAAAAAATAGTTGAAATATTAAAAAAATACATGAAAAAAATTGTATTGTAAATAGTGCATATTTTATAAAAACTATTGATTTTTTTTTAAAGAAAAGGTATTAAATTTTAGCGAAAACTAGAATGGAGACTTAAACTTAAACAATAATAGTATACATCAAGTTATAAAAATTGACAGTTAAATTTATAACAGACAGACAGACTATTCTGTCATTACTAATTTTAATATTTTCTATATTTTTTCTTAGCTAGTATAACTAAAATAGTTTGATTTTTGTGAGTTACGTGAAGGTAAACTTGATTAATTAAAAAGCACTAAAAACCCTTCTTCACAATTTTATTTAAATTAACAGATATATATTTCGGACACAAAGTCACCATTATCAATGTTTTAATACTAAATACAAAACTAAAATTATTCGGCTTATATACTAAACAATTATGCAGATTATAGTGAGGGTACAGTGCGGTAATTACAGGGAAAAAACGATTTAACGGCGGTACTTGGAACGAGGTATTATGGAAAAAACCCGGATTAAGGTGAAGGGATAAATTCTAGGAGTACATTTTGTAGCGGGCTTACATCAAAATTTAATAAATTATTTTCATGTTTTTTCATTTCGATAGCCTCTAGCATATTTAATTGATAACTGGAGGATTGTTTCATTAATTTTATATTATTTATTGTGATTTTGTGACCTGTTTCGTAAATATGGTTAGCTACAGCAGATTTTTCTGGATTGAGATTTTTTGCATGTGTGATGTGTTCTTTATATCTGATTTGTATATTACGTTGTGTTTGACCTATATATATTTTATCACAATTACAACAGCTAATGGAATAAATGCCTGATTGGTCTAGTTCTTCTGGTTTTCTGAAAGTGTTACCAAGTAATTGCTTCAATTTAGAATTTGAATAAAAGGCTGGTGTTAAATTGTATTTTTTAAAGAATTTGTTAAAATGGGTTTCTATTTTAGGGGAGTATATTAATTTAATGAATTTTTTATCTTTATCAGGATTGGAAGGTATTAAGTGGGTTGTGTTTCTGATTTTATTTTTGAAAGCATGTTTATTTATTAGTTTTTTTATTGTATAGCTGTTGTAATTGAGATTTTTTGCGATGTTCAGTATGACGTTGAATTCCTTTTCCCTATTCTTTAAAGATAACGGAATGCTGAAGGCTCTGTGGATAAGGCTATTAAAAGCAGCTAATTTATGTTTCATAGGGGCAAAGGCATCAGAATGAAGGTAATTAAAGGTGTGGGTGGGTTTTCGATAAATGTCAAATTCTAGTTTATTATTATTTCGTGATATAAGGAGATCTAAAAATGGTAAGGAGTTATTCTTTTCTGTTTCGTAAGTAAAATTTATGCTGTCGTGGAAATTATTGAGGGAGGTAACAAAGGAATTAATTTTAAAATCAGAGTTTACTATAGCGAAAACGTCATCCACGTATCTGAACCATACCTCAGGAAATTCTGTTAATGAATGTTTTGCGTTGTTTTCAAAATTATTTAGGAAGATGTCAGCTAGGAAAGGAGATAAAGGGTTGCCCATAGCGGTTCCGAAGGTTTGCTTGTAGAAAAAATTATTATATTCAAATACATTACATTCCATTACTAATTCCGTCAGTTCGATATAAATTTTAATATGTTCCGCGGGTATTTGATTTTTGATGAGGATGTTTTTTAATATAGAAATAGTGTCTTTAATTGGAATTTTAAACTAAGATTTCTATCAATTAAACATGCTGAGGCTTTTAAACTGTCATTAATTTTCTTAATGTAAGATTTAATCGGATTTTTCTTTTGAACTAAGTATGGGCCTGACTCTAGCAAATCATTTACTCTATTATTATACTCGGTTTTTTGCATTATCATTACACTATTACCTTTGTCCGATTTTAAATAATAACAATCTTTTTCTTTAAGTTTTTTCACTATTTTTTGTGTGGTGGATCCATCTTCTGACTTCTGTTTATTCCTTTTGATTTTCTTTAGGACTTCTTTTGCCGATGAACGAAATTCTGCTGTTTGGTCTGGTTTTAATTTTGAAGCCGCTATTTCAATGTCGTTGATTATGTCTTCTATGGGAAATTTCTTAGGACCAATTGGGTGTTTCAAACCTCGACTTAATAAATTGATTTCTTCTTCAGAAAAGGAGATGTTGGTTTTGTTGACAACTAATGTTTGTTCCAATTGTTTTGTGTTCGTTTGTGGAATTTTTTCTTGGTGTAGTTGATTTTTTAACAAAAGTGTTTTTAACTTTCTTTGTAGTGTTGCAGATTTGTTTCTTAACTTCTTCTTGATCACTGTATGCATGCGTTTTTCGAAATCATCCCAAATGTGTGGAGTTACCGTTTTACTGAGGCGTAAATGTTGTTCGTAGGCCTCAATTTCCAAGTTCGTTCTTTTAGTGTATAAAAAACCCATTTCGAATTTCAATAACTTCAGTTTAAAATTAGTCACTAATTTTGTAATGTTATATTTATGTTGCACTGTTTTCACTGGTATAAAGTTAGGAAAGACGTTGTTCTTCTTACACTGCTTTAAAAAGTAAATGTCTGCACTTAGTAATTGAATTTTAGTTTTGATTTGGAAATGTTTGTTTAACTCTGTTGACCAGGTAGCCATTATAGTAGTTTGATTTTTGTGAGTTACGTGAAGGTAAACTTGATTAATTAAAAAGCACTAAAAACCTTTCTTCACAATTTTATTTAAATTAACATAATCTATATAATTGTTTAGTATATAAGCCGAATAATTTTAGTTTTGTATTTAGTATTAAAACATTGATAATGGTCACTTTGTGTCCGAAATATATATCTGTTAATTTAAATAAAATTGTGAAGAAAGGTTTTTAGTGCTTTTTAATTAATAACTAAAATACTTTTTATTTTTTTGATAAGAGGAGAGGAAATCCATCATGAATACCCTTGTAATAGGGTAATACCGGACTCCCGAATAAAACTACTCCTCTGCAAACGCTATTGTTACTAGTCTTACGCTTGAAAATATTGTATTTTCCCTATTTATTAAGTAAAATCTGAAGAAAGGAAAGATAATTAATTATACTAAAATTTTTGCATCTCTTCCGATAAAGGATAAAACTTTACGTTTAAAGTTGTTCTAAATTTCTACTAATTTTAGAGATATAGTGCCCGACACATACACACAGACACATTGTACAAAAATTATATGTAAGTCTCTAAACTCTCTCTAAATATTTCGTTCTATAAAAATTTAAACCGTCGCAATTCTTTGTTACACCTCGTACAAGAAAACTCAATAGTCTGAGTCAGCAATTAGATGGATGACCAGTACCTTTCGCTGTTAGTGTGACGGGAGTGATCCTTTAGAGTAATAAGCTCATTAGAACACAAATAACACGGCGGAAAGACACATGATCGAAAATTAATATGTTATTGAAATATTTTTCGAAAAATTAAATAAAAATATAATTTTATAAAGAATTAGAATAAATACGTGCTGGTATATAATTAATGCTAATAATATGCAAGTTTAAATTCCTACGAAAAATGTATTTTACTTAACAAAGAGGAATAACATTATTACCACATGAAAAAATAACATTTAAATACTTAATTTCCCTTAACAGGCAAATCGCTGGTGGGACTAAAGGCGCAAACCGGAAACGCACAAAGTGGCCTTATTGTCCTCGGTAATCCCGCAACAGCCCCAAAACCACGACCATCTGTTGGCCGTCTTTTGTGCAGAAATATCCGCGAGGTGCACGCGGAGAGAAAACGCATTCAATTTGCAATGTGGAAAAGTATATTTTCTACAGACTAAATAAGTACATACATACATGCGTATTACGAAAGTGAGACAGGTTCATTGAACCAAACTGGTATACACTTACGGAACGTAATGGTCCCACCAATTTACGGCCCTACGGTCCCTCGAGGGACCGTGACAACGCCGGCACGCCCATTACAAAAACAGAAAATAAAATCAAAAATTAACATATGTGAGTCATCATGCGGGCCCTGCACAATGTTCAAAATTGAGATTTTTCAGTGTGGAGAATCGAAAAATGAAGTCGCCTCTGTCTACCTGTCAATTTTAATTGAAATATTAAATTAAGTTTCCCTTCGCAATTCTTTGAGTTAGAAAGCTTTCGAATAAATCATTGTTAAGTTTTTACGATATTTTCGATTTTGTAAAATAATAAAAAAAGTATAAATTATTTATGTTAGTTTGTGCAATACAAACTATAAAACATCTAGATGTACATTTCGAGTACTAAGTGCTTATTATCAATAGCTAACTGAGCACTTAGTGCTCGAAATGTATATATAGTAAATAAAAAATAAATGGTGAAGAAAGTGAATTCTAACGTGTTTTACTAATTGTAATTTCTCTTCACGTAACTCAAAACCCAATAATATAAACCTATTATTATTATTTTTCCTAAAGTTTTTATGATTTATATTTTATTATCTTCTAATATCTAAATATTTTTAATTGTTTTATTTAACAAATATTCAATTCAGAGTTTTTTTTTTAGTTCCAAATATTATTTAAAGCAAATCTAATTTTAAACTCTCAATATTTCTTTTAAAAAAATCAACTATTTTTATTTGGTAAAAATGTAACTGGTTTTATGAATAAATAACATATTTCTGATTTGTACACAATTTTGTATGTTTATTTTTTTAGTTTTTTACTGAATTTCCCAACAAAATTTAATTTTTTGCCAAAATTTCCAATGTTTCGAACAAATATTTGTCCTAAACATTTATTTCCAACTAATATGTTAATTATTCAAAGAAAAATTCATTGATTTCAATTGTTCCGTTTTTAATATATTTTGTTACTTTGTAATTTTGATCTAAAATTGATATTTCCATAAGTTAAATTAAATAATAAATAAATAAAAGTTTATTTTTAAGTTTCGACTATTTAACTGAAAGGTAAATAAAACACAAAATTTCACAGATTTAATGTTGAAACTGAGACATATGTTTCGACACACAGTTGTCTCATCAGGCAGATGATTTTCCTAAGTACTAATATATCTTCCTGATGAAGACACTATGTGGAGAAATATATGTCGCACTTTCGACATGCAATTTTAAGTGTTTTATTTACCTCATATATTATGGAATTTTACCAAGCAAGCCAGTGATGGTGAACACACTTAATAGTTTTTTTAAGCTGTAATTAAAATTTAAAATCACCGAACAAAAAATCTGGTTCCTGAGTCAGTGCAAGTACCATGAAGTGTTCCCTAATAACATATCACTCCGAACACATGTAAAAAGCAGTTCCGCGGAAAAAGTCGGCGAAGTGAACATGGTTAAAAGAAGATTTCATTAAACTCTCTTCGAACTTACAGGTAATTCTCCCAACTAACAAGTAGCCTTCATAATTTAGAATTCGATTTTCTTTACGAACATATTCACAACAAAATAAAGCTAATATTTCACAAAAAGTACATTATACAAAATTCGAAATTAAAAAAGCATATTGGCCAAAAAACCTTTCCCAACACACTTTACCTAAGAATGATCCTTCAGCATTTTTTAACCGTTTTGTTAATTTAATCAACGTAGAATTTACACCTTCAGAAACCTCTTTGTTAAATAAATGTAATCTATTGTAAAATGGTTTAAGAGACCAATACTTACTTTCAGTCATCTAGTGAAATTTCTCTTATTTTAGAAATTCATTTTGTAAAATTTAAATATAACATAAAACCAGAAATTAAAATGCCAGAACTTGAAATATTGGCCATTTAATCTGAAATAGCGTTAAAGAAAAGAAGTAATAATTTAATTTGTAATAAAGCCATCGCAAAAAGAAAAATTGTCAATCAAAGAAATTGAATTAATCATAAATCAGCTGAAAACAAATTGAAAACAAAATTACATTCACAAGCTTAATGTAAACAGTAATAATAAATTTATCAATAAGAATAAATTCAAACCTCTTAATACCGATCCGACAAAACATTTTGTTAAACAACTTAAAATAGCACTTGATAATTGTTCTGCCACCATAACAACAAAATAAAAACAACTCTTTACTCCAATGAATCGATATCCTTCTAAAATATATGGTCTTCTTAAGATCCATAAACCTGAAATTCCCACCAGGCCTGTTGTATCATATATCAATGCGCCATGTAAAAATTTAGCAACATTTTTAAATAAAGAAATTCCTAAACACATAAATTTCGAACCCAAATTTTCAATTCCTTAGAACAGGAAATTAATAAAATTTCTCAGATTAACGTTTCTATTACTGCCCAGGAGCTAATCGGATTTGTTGAAGGCCTTTTTGCATAAAAGAGTGTCAATTCATTCGTTTCTGTCGAAACATTAAGCCTCTTAAACATAATTTGAACCAAAATGATTTATAATTTGATAAATCTTTTTATAGTCAGCAGTCAGGTTTAGCAATTTTTAGATAATTTAGAAACTGAAATCAGTAGATACGCTCTTACTAATAAATGTTTGTGTTGGGTAAGATTTGTTGATGACATTTTAGTATGTTTTGACGGTATACCAAGACACTTGGATGTTTTCCTGACATATCTTAACTCACTCGACCATAATATAAAATTCACGTCGAGGTTAAAAAACTATTAATTTCCTTGATCTTACAAACAACAAAACAGATCTTTCCGTTATATAATAGTAAAATAAATTCAAAATATTACTCTTTTACTTATATTCTCCATCTGACTCCATTAAAAAAAAAACTAATTTCACATAAATACTTCAATAACAATCGGAAAAAAACGGTGTCTACTTGCTAGAGATGATTGTCCAGCGGTGTATGTTGGACAATCAGGGCGAAATTTCGAAGAAACAATATCAGAACACAAAATGCATCATCAACATATGCTAACCACCTCATGGAGAAAAATCATACATTCAACAACAATTTCAAAATCCTACACACTTGCAACAAAAGCATAACGTTGAACCTGTTGGAGCAACTTGAAATCAATAAATTTAGCAAATTCTAAACAAATTCTACATAATGACCGACTAGATGTCAATAAAAAAGACCTTTATTGGCATATCATAATCCATTACACAAAACATCTCTTCTCCTATCTCTCTCCCTCCCCAACTTCTCCAAAGTCTTTACCCCCGCCCCATCCTCTCTCATCCACTCCATCACCCTTCTACTCCCTTTCGCCCCCATCCATTCCTCCTTCACCCCCACGCATTCCTCCGCCAAGTGGCTCCACGTATCCTTCCCATGCTCACACAATACACACCTTCCATAGTCTCCCCCCATCCATATCTTCCTTCCTCTCTCCTCCGACCCACACCTCGCCCTTGCCACAATCACCCTATCTTCTCTACTCCATCCCCTTCCTATCAAATATTCCGGTACTCTTCCATATACCTGCCACTTCCCATACATATCATTGTACTCGCTTCTCTCTATACACCCTTGCCTTTCCTGCCCTTCCACCTCCTTCCCTTTCTCCCTCACCCACTCATCCACCTTCACCCCGTTCCCTAGCCATTCCATTAATTTCGCCTCTGACAAACCTACTCTCTCATACATTTTCCTCCTCTCACCCCTCCATCTACCCTCACCCCCACCCACGCTTGTCAACCATATATCCTTCACCAATCTCTCTTCCCCCAATTCCCATAATCTCCTCTCATACCTCACCACTCTCACCATTGCCTCGCACTCTAACCTCTCTCTATTCGTCTCCTGAAGCACTATGTAACTGGGCGTGGACCTTTCCACCCCAACATGCGCTTCAGGAACCACATCTGCTCCCTCTCTATACATTCATACCCTCTCATCCCCCATACCTCCACTCCATACATCAGCACCGACCTCACACACGCATCCCATATCTTACACGCCACCCTCACATTATTCCTCATCCACTTCCCCCATGCCATCCCCCAAGCCTTCCTCGCCTTACTCTGCACCCACCTCACCTGCTCCTCCCGTCCCTTTAAACCAAAACCCTAAATACTTAAAACTTTTCACCCTCTCAATAATCCCCCCCTTCCATTCCAATTCTTTCACCTTCCCCTCCCTCCCTTTATTCATGAACCTCATCCATTTCGTTTTCTCCACATTCACACTCATTCCTCTCCTATCCATGAACCTCTCTGCCCTTTTCAACATCTCTTCATTCCCTCATACTCTTTCGTTATCAACACCATATCGTCCGCATACTAGATGTCAATAATTCCCCCTTAATTAACTTATAATTAAAAAATCTAATAGTCATAATCATAACATTATACAATTATACACAGCTCCTCTACCCACTCTTATGTAATCGTGTCTCCTTTTTCATTATATTATATAAAGACGTACCACAAAGTAAACGCCTAAACAATTAAACATCAATAAATTAATGTTATAGTCTTTAAGAAAATTTTGTAGTTTAAGAACAACACTAATCATCTGCCTGATGAAGCTACTGTGAAATTTTAAACCAAGTAATTTATATACCTCATATGTTAAGGCATTTCACCAAGTAACAGCCTCGTCAATTCAATATTTAACTGCTTTATTTGCAGTAAGATAATACCGTTAAGGTGCCATCTATTGTCTTAGTCATTTTTTAGGTGGGTGGATGAGTTAGGTTGATGTTATGAAAAATATATCGAAACCGATCCGTGGCTGTTATGGACGAGGAAAAATAAATCAAAAGTTTTTTTGTTTTTTTTAATATTCAACCGTTTCATTAATTTCAAACTATTTAAAAACTCTTGAACCATATTTATATAAATTAATTTATTTTTGGTACAACACTTAAATGAAGTAAGAATGGAAGTATCTTTTTAGGCACATCTGTTTTAAAGCTGAAAAATATTTCAATTTTACTGGTTAAACCTGCTATATAAATACAGATTATGAAAAATATTCTTTTTTAATGCCAAAAAACTTTAATTAATTTCAACTTTTTTCTCTGTGGTGTTTTCCACCTGACTTAAATATATTTTTTAATGTTAGTACATTATTAACTTGTTTTGGCAAATTTTTAATTTTTATTTGCATTAGAGAGAGAATAACATGTTTATTCGAACATATATACAAAGTTAAGAACATTTACAAATGATATCTAATTTGTTAGTCTGCCCGTTTGGGCTATCGACCATCGGTCTTTCTGCCTTGTCTTGACTCTAATTATGTGTAAAAAAAAATAAATAACTTTGCTAGCTAGCATAACTGTCTGGATGATTCGCACTAATGAATTGATGTAGGGTGACTGAAGGGTGTTTATATTTAGGTGGGATATTGGGATTTCGGGGAATGCAAAATTTGTTGAGAAGGGATACATTAAAAGGATTGTTGGCAAATTTAAGACTTAGGCTATGTATACGTTGGGATATGGGAGTAACTTGGGTGTATTCATAAAGGAGCTCGTTAATTTGGTGTCTGAGTTTGGTGAGAGTTCGTAGGGCTGACCATTCGGCGACGTTAAAGTGGTGGAGAGGGGAAGGACGGATTTGGTTGAATAGGATTGCACCGTAGTCTATAGGAGGTCAATAAATGGATTTGTATATTGTCACTGCTGTTTTTATACGTTAATGCTCGGAAATGCCGAACTCTAGTTTTAATCTTGACCTTTATAGCTTGTGCATGGGCTTTGAAGGAGAGTTGGGAGTCGAGCAGGATGCCTAGGTATTTACAGGAGTATGTAGGGTAAATTATGGTATTGTTTATGATAATGAAGGGGGAATGTGGCGTAATTCTGTGATGTGGAATTAGGAGTTTAGATTTAGAAGGGTTGACATTTATACGCCATTTGGAGCACCAGGATTGGATGGCATTAAACGATTTTTGTAGGGAATGTTGGGCGACTTGGAGAGTTGGATCATGGGCGATAAGGGCGGTATCGTCGGCAAAGAGGAGGGAGTAGTTTGAGGGATACAAGTACGTAGGGTTAGGGTTAAATTTGCATTATTACTATAATTTTAACTAAATTTATTAAAATGTATTTTAAAATGTTTCAACAATTTTTCCTTAGAAGTTATTTGAAATTATTTAGTTTAGAAATTTTACAGTGATTTGTTTCTTAATTTTAAGTTTGTGTTTTCTAAGTAATTATTGATAAAAGTTCAAAAATTTTGAACTACTTTTAGTAAAATTTTAATGTTTTTAATTTTATAATTTCGTTAAGAGATTTCAACTGAGTTTTAGAACTGATTATCAGCTATCAACTCTTAATTGTTTTGTTTTATATAAATTTACACATTTTCTATTTTAATTTTTTTTAACTTGCTGTTTTAAGTTTCCTATTAGGAAGCATTTACTATTTTCAAGAAAATATTTTTTGCAGGACTCGAACATAACTTTTCATTTTCAAATTTTTCGAAATAAGAAGATATTATTCTTCTACACTTTTAAGTATCATTATAAAACCCCGAGCAAAGTAAATAATTATCCCATCCGTTTATATTATAACAGTGTACGTTTATAATCCTACTAGTTTTATCTGTAAAACTAAATGCGGTTTTCTAATGGAATTTAAAATTGAGATTAGTAGTTGTTTACTCGAGATATTATAAGAGTTATGTTAAATTGATAAATGAATAATTTCAAGGGACAATAAAATCATAAGTTTAGGAAAGTAGTATAATGTCCACACCAATTTTTAGTTTCTAACAACCAAATATAATTGTTTTTTTTTAAATTTTATTTAGTTTAAAAAGTGGTTTTTAACATCTTCTAACTGTTTCAATTTGAACTTTGATTTGATTTTTGGTAAATATATTGTTTTATTTCAACTGTTTTTGTTGTAAAATTTCAATTAAAAAAAAGAAGAAAATATATTTTTTAAGTTACGTGAAGATTATTAGTTAGTATATTGTAATTAAAGTATTATCACTTTCTTCACAAAATTGTTTTTATTGTCCAGATGTACATTTCGAACACGAAGTGTTCCCTATCAATAGTTAAATGACATTGAAAAAAATATAATAAATACAAAAGTCAAAAAAAGTCTAAAAATGTTGGGCGACTTAATTATTATCATTAATTAAATAAAAATAATTTAAAGGTTATGGTTTACAAACAGAAATAGGTTTAAAATATTATTAATTTGGACAAAATGCATGTATTCGTTCTAGTACTGGATTATTTAATTGACTTAAATCAAAATTAAGTAATTTGTTTTTATGCTTTCTCATTTCGATTGTTTCCAACATATTTAATTTGTAAGATGATGAAAATTTTAATAAATTTATGTTGTTGATTGAAAATCCACGACCTGTGTTAAGTGAGCGATAAGCGACAGCTGATTTCTCAGGGTTTTGGTTGCAATTTATTGAGTAGATGATGTCTTTGCTATAGTCAAAAAAGTGATAATATAGACAATTTAGTATCAGCACTAAATAACCAATACGAATCAATAAATTTCACTGTTGGGTCAGAAAATAATAATAAACTTCCTTTCCTCGATTTAATTACTAAAGTACCTTTGTATGACTTTGTACTTTAGTTTCGTTTAGTTTAGTTTATTTGCTTTACAAGTCTTACTAAACACTAATACAAAATAAAATACATTTACAATAACTTTAAAATTTAAATCAGAAGACTTGAAGACGGAGTTCGCAGTGCAGTGTTTTTCCACTCAATCAATTATTTGCTATAGCCGACGATGAATATCTGCTGGATATTCTTGCTATTCAGACAATATTTATGCCTTTTCCAATGTACATGGAACTATTTAATAATATGTATGTCAATATGATTTTTTAGTAAACGTAACGTTTTTTGTGCTGTTATCGTTGTTTAAACGCGCCATGGAAGTTATTATGTAGTGACAATCTTCAGCACGTGTTTCACTATACCTCAACTCGTCAGTGCAGCTATACCGTTTTTAGGTGGATCCTTTTAAATCAAAAAAAATCTTATTAACATTTTATTTCTAAAGTGCTTAAATCCACTATTAAAGTACAGTTTGTGACTCCAAATATAGAATTTCTACAAGTAAATCATTATTATTGGATAACGTATGATTTTAAAGATGAAATAAAAATAACAGAAACCCTTTTAAAAAAGTTTATACAAATTCTAGAAAAGTCAGCACACTTGAAAGGAATTAAAAAATTATTTTAAAATACTGTAAATATGCATTTTTTTATCAACAATTGAAATAATTTAATATCTCAACAAGTTAAAATTAAAAATGGTAGTAATTAGAAAATTCATAATGAAAAGAAAGCGATATAATTCCAGAAATTATTAGTGAATTTAATAAGAAATTGGCTACACATCTAACTGCCATATATACTTTAAATTCCGTAACTAAATGAATTTATTTTTAACCATTTTAATAATGATAGGTTTAAGCACAAAACTATAGAGTTATAGCTTAAATTTTCGTATTTAATGACGGTGAGTAATTGATCACTATCACACTATATAATAATTATTATATAAGCACATTTGATTTATTTCCTTTTAGCGGTAAACACATAGTTTAGTATTTATAAGCATTTTTTAAAGAAAATTGAGTAAAATTATTGCATAATAACTGAAACATAATTGAAACTAATATTATCGTTGCTGCATTCTTGATGGAACATAATTACAGGGGTGAATTTATAACAACTAGCGATCATGAGTCTAAACAAGAAATATTACAACTCCTATTTTTTTTGCATCGACTCTAATTATTTCCAATTCAACCATAACTTTTATAAACAAAAAGAAGGTCTGGCTATGGGATCACCATTATCACCATTGATGGCAGAATTATTCATGGCATTTTTTGAAGAAAAACTATTCAAAAAATTCATATCTAATCAATAACGCCAAATTTTGGTGTCGCTACGTAGATGATATATTCTGTGTTTAGACAGGTACAGATCGACAATTAGATCATTTTCTTAAATTTCTCAACAGCATCAATAGCAATATACAATTTATCATGGAAACGGAGGAAAACCACAGTATAAGTATAACTTTTTTTAGATCTGACAATAATTGCAATACATTATAAACTAACATTTAAAATATACAGGAAGCCAACTACTACAGATACCATAATTCCGGCAGATTCAAATCAATCCATCTCTATTAAGAATTCAGCGCTTAATTCTTACATACATAGACTTATAAATATACCACTTACAAAAGAACATTTTGACGTAGAATTGGCAACCATAATACAGATTGCTTTAAACAATGGATATAATGAACAACTTTTAAGAATACTTAAGCGAAAACTAAGAAATAACGTATAAAAACTACTATATAATGGCATCAATATCAACCCCTATACTGCGTTATTAATTACATACAACCTACGAGTCAGAAGTTCGGCAGAAACCTGAAACGATACAATATAAAGGCAATACAAGTTAATAGTAATCAATAATAAAATTGTTTTACGGGATAAACTAAAAAATAGCGGGGTTTACCAATTAGAGTGTCAAGACTGCGATACCATTTATATAGGACAGACGGGAAGAAGTTTTCAAATTAGATTAAATGAACACGAAAGAGATATAAAACAACAGAAAACCAAATCCGGCATGGCGGATCATGGGACGAACATGTTATTGGCGGCATTAAACCAGTGCATAATTGCCAAAAGGGATTAAGACTTAATATTTTAAAAGGTTTAGATATTAAGCGGGCAATTAAGGAGGGCAAAAATATCGTAAATAACCAACAGGAGGTCATTTCGAGCCAAAATATCATTTTAGCGGATTATTTTATTTAACAAAATTATATTATTACCTTAGTTTATATATACTGGCAGATAAAAATTTACCCCTTTAGTAATCATAGTACACCTTTGAAAATGGCAAGCAATTGTCGAAACATATGTCAGGAAACTGATAAAACAATTATGGAAAGAAACAAGACTTTAATTTATAAATCCACCCCTATAATTGCAACTATTTTCATTTAGTAAAATTAATTAATATTTTTTAGAAGGTGGAATAGAGGCCACCCACCTTACATACACACTTTTCTTTCTATAACAGCCATCACTTTAGTTTTCAAAGAAGAATAACCGTAATTGCGTTTTACTTACTGAACTACTAACTTACTAACGAAAATATCCGTTTTTGGGTTTCAAGAAACACGATCCTAGTCATGTAAGTATGTAAGCATTGTATCTAAAAGTTTTTGTTCTTATTTAGAAGATCTAAAATACTTATGGTAAACTTTTGTTAATGGAAAAGGGGCATTTATTAACTTGATACTCTGCTGTTTCTTGCAAAACTAGAAAACTTTGTAATTTTTTCTTGGGCAAATCTCAGAGTTCTACAATATAATACCAGGATAGTACTACAGTGGCCACAACAATGTTGTATCGTTGATTGAACGGTTGTGTGAAGAGAGTTCTAATTTAATTAAACCGCAATTGGTAATTACTTACTTACTATTAGCATTCAAACAAACTTACAAAATAGAGCAGTCTCTACTATATTATTATCATAATCAAATAAAAATGTAACATTCTTTTAATGCTAGTAGTAGTGTTTGGCTATCGATCACGCGGTCCTTCCGCTATGTGTCATTTGTATATTTGTGTGTGTGTATAAATGAGCTTGTTGCTTAAAGGATCGGCCCTGTCACTCTAAAGCACCATTAATTGTATCCCAATGGTAAATGGTACCGGTCCCCATCCAACTCCTGACCCGAACCAACGTTGCTGCACGTCAGTTCGGGGTCGTAATCGAATGCGCCACCACCGACGTGTTTTTTAATGCTATGTAATGATATTAATTATTGTTATGGTATTGTAAACCTTGTTTAATAATATAATTTTTTTAAAGTAATTATATATAGCATTTTAAGAAAAAAATAAAATTTCATTGCATACTTAATTATATTGTAGCTCTTTAAATGCAATATATTTTTACATATAATATAATTAAATTCATGTATTACAAAGTAGGATATTTCGTAAATAAAGCTAGATAATAAAAAATATGTTATTTAAAATTATTACTTGAATGATCTACTGCAAATTAATGTACTCGTAAAATTTACTATACACTGTGTATAAAAAACGAACATAATCACCTTAGAATTAATAAATATTTAATTTTTATTTAGAATCTAGTTACATAACAATACCTATAAGTTTATAATTAGAATTGCAAAAGTGTTTAAATATATCGATTCCGTTCAACATCATCATATTCGTGCTTATTACCAACTATTTTATTAAGAATCATTTGCTTCAAACCAGATTAAAGTATTAATTAGTTAAGGCGAAAAACCACACGTTAATCGTGCGGATAAGTAATGTGATTCAGTTGTTTTCTCGAATCAAGTTGGAGGTCGTTTATTATTCACGATTCGATTTCCATTTAATTATTAAAACCACTTTTTTATTATTAAGCTAATGTATGCTGGAAATACTGGGACTATTGAGTGTAGAAAAAAATGAATTTTACTTGGAATTAAATACTCTTGATTTTTATTAACACGTTTAGCGTCATGGTACGAGGATGCTGAAGCCAGTTTGGAAACGTATAATTAACATTTCTTGAATACTTTCTCCCTGAAACATTATGAAATATTAGGTAAAGAATTGATCAACACATAAAGCACTTATTACCTGAATATAAAAACATGCCGGTTTGTTTTATAATCACTGTTGATAATGGTGTAACAAAACGAAAAACGAAACTAGTAGAGTAAATATAAAAAATTAGCGAAACAAACCGAGTGTTGATCAATTCTTTACCTAATATATTATTAAGATCTTGATTAGAATTTTTTAGCTCTTTTTATATTGATGTGAGATGAAGCGTTATGAAAAAGGAAAAATGTTATTATATATGTATACAACATCTTTATGCAATAATCTTTATTTGGACAAAACATCATACATAAAAACAATAACAATAAATATATTATATATTATCAAAAATGCCATTTACCTTTCGGTGTAGGCAATAACAATAAATATGAAAACAAATAAATGGTGTTAGTCCGTCTGGGCTATAGACCTGCGGTCTTTCTGCCCTAACATCTTTATTACCATAACTTTTTAGTTAGTTCTTATATATGGATATATATATATATATATTTCCTGTTATTTGTGTTAATACGTCAATTTCTTGTCGAAACAAAATTGTTTTGTATCAAAAATGAGGCTTCTACTTTGTTATACATGTCGAATATAAATAAAACTGATTGTGGTTGTAGGCACTTACTTCGTGATACATTGTAATTAAATGAATAATAATATCACATTGTCATAAATGAAAACACTTCTTTAACTTTGTGTGTATAACACTTTTAATTTAATGTTTACTATAGTTTCGGACACTTAATGTGCCATTATCAAAATGAAATGTAATTTCAACTACATACAGGTAATTTGTAGTTGAAATTACATTTAGTTTTGCATATATATTAAAGTGCAAATAAACGTATACAAGTATTATTTGGAGAAAGGACATTATGCATGTGTGCAATTAACTTAAGACGATTTTTTTATCAATTATTATGTGTCATTTTCTTGAGCACTTTTTTAGTAACTATTATATTTCCATATTCAATTCTTGGTTTTATTTTTCTTATATTTTTCTTCTTGAATACTAAGGAAAAAATAATTTTAAATTGAATAACAAACATAGAATTGTCCATTTTTAAAGTATTTGCATTCGTTATTCGAAGTAATGTTTATAATTTGGTAAAAAGAGAGGAAACTCAGAAGGCAGTAGTAGAATAGTTACATTTAAAGTGGTTATAGAGGATAAGTTTGTAAAAAACACTTTTACACACAGATCTTCTTCATTATATGCCTATTATTATTCATATTAGTGATATTTGGACATTGACAAGCATATAATTTTTCAAATTAAAGCTGCTGTACAAAATATGTGGCGTTTCTAAATCATTTGGGGATTTTGTTTCATGCTGCATAATGTCAAAAATATTTCAATGCATTTAAGCAAGACAAAACTCTGATACCCTGACTATTTCTAAATAAGAAATATACTTAAATGAAAAATTAATCATTTTTTTAAGGTGAAGGATAATCTAATAATACATGTTCAATGGACATCAAAATTCATATTCAATAATCTAATAATGTGATGTTGATTGTAATTTGATGTCGCGTTTTAATCAAATGTATGTATTTATCTAAGAATCAAAAACCTAACTGACCAAAGGTTCAGTTACATGTCAATTAACAAATATCACTATCATCCGAAAAAAAAAAAACAAAAAGAAACTGTATGTACACTTTATCCATTCCAATTGCATTACTTTTTAATCATTCACTGCTGGAGAAAACTTGTCCATAAATCTGGAAAACAATGTTAAGAATCATAGAGGAGTATCTATACAATCTGCAATCCCTAAGTTGTTGTATAGTATCTTGGCTAGACAGTTGAAATGGGCCACAAAAATATCATTGTTGGGGAACAACATGTTTTTTCCATGGTAGGTCTTCCAGTACTACTTTGATTTTATACCAATCTTATCTGTTGAATGCCTTAGGAGATGAGGTTCAAATTGACTCTCTATATACTGACTTATCCAAGGTTTTCGGCAGAGTAAATCATACAATTTTACTGGAAAAGCTTAGTTTGCTAGGTTTTAAAGACGGAGTTGTAGGATGGTTAAGAAGTTTTTTGACTGGACGATTTCAAATGGTGAGAATTGGTAATTGCACATCTAGGTTAATTAGTGTTACATCAGGGGTACCGCAGGGATCTCACATGGGGCCGGTTTTGTTTTTATTATTTATTAACGACTGATAATGAAACCTAGCATTTTATAACTTCCTCTACAATAATATGTGAACTAAATATAAACTTACTGTCAAAAGTAACACCAAGATATTTCATTTTATTGATAATAATATTATTGATATTGTAATTCACTAATGAAATATTTGACTTATAATGGATAGTTAAAACTAAAAATTTATCGGGGCTTAATGGTAGTTTATGTATTATACACCATTAATTTATAGTGTTCAACTCTTGTTAAAGAATTGCACTATCGGAAACAATATCAATGACATTCATAATTTTTAAGCGATCCTTATAGATTAACATTTCACAGTTTATGTTTGCATAAAAAACTATAAGAAATTAATCAAAAGAGGAATGGACCTAGGTTAGATCCTTGAGGAAACCCGCTAAGAGGTAAATAGAGCTTATAACAGATACAATTAACATCGACAATTTGTTGATGATCACTTAAATAAGAAGCAACTACACTAAATTAATTTTGATTAATTCCAAATTTATACTAACAATCAATTACTAACCTGTTTTTAAGTCAAAGGATCAAAAATAATGATAAGGGAAGTTTAAACAAAAAGAAGAAGGGATCTGTTGAAACAGTGAATAAAAAAAAATGGTTCAAAAATAAAAATTATAAACGGGAAAGTGAAAGCTAAATATAATAATGAAGTTTATACTATTTTAATTAGTAATGATAATGATAAATATAAATAATACAGCGCAGCATTGAACACACATTCCAAAAATATTAATTTGTTTTTAAATTGGCTATTTTGTCTTGATTGTTCTTGCAATTTTTTCTTATTCATTGTATTTGCTCTTGTCGATAGTATTTGTTTGATTTGTTGAGTATGAAATTTTATTTTCTTTGAATTGTACTTATGAATTTCCGATCTCTCCTACCCAAGTTGAATGATGTGCACTACTTTGTAAACTCTAATAAATTGATATCTAGGCAGTAAGTAAAACATAGTTTACAAGTTGTATACAAGACAATGCAACTTTAATATCTGGGTATAGGTTTGTAAGAAAAAATAAAAATAAAACGGATGGTGGAGTATGTCTACATGTCAGAAAAGATATAAAATATTCAACACTTACTACTTCCACTGCTATTGAGCAGTTATGGATTGTTATTACTATCAATAAATTCAAAGTTGCTGTGGGAGTAAAATATAAACATTTAAAAAAAATTATAAGCAATACTGCGAAGAGTTAGAAACTACACTCTCATCAATGTCCACAATATGTGATAATCTTGTTTGACTGAGAGACATTAATATTAATATGCTAATACCTTTCAAAAACGATACTCTCTATCTAAATTGCGTGTTAAATTCTATTAATTTCTCACAAATTATAACAGATTCAACCCACATTTCATGAAATAATTTGACGTAGTTATTATTTCTAATAAAAGTGAAGTGAACAAAGCAGTAGTTGAATATTCCAATACATTTTGAGTTAAAGAAAGAATATCATTCAAACTAAAACTTAAAGTTGAAGAGAAAATTATTTATAAAACAATTAGATCGTTCATAAATTTTAATTTAGAATATTATAATAGGGATATGCATGCAGTATCTTGGCAAACTATTATTTATATTGAAGATGTTTATAACAAAATTAATTTTTTAAATATAAATTACTTATCGGTATTAGATTACCATGCCCCTTTACAAACTATAAAAATAACTAAATCTTTTGCACCATGGATTACCGAAAACACTAAATTTTTAATGAAACTTTAAAACGATACAATATTTCAAAAAGCGAGAGTCACAAAACTTATTACAAATCCCTTAAAAACGATCCGTTTAGAAAAAGGCTTATTTTCTTTTTTATTTATGTACTTAATAAAGAAAATGGATAAATATCGAAGAGAAAACCATGTCAGCTGTATGAAAGGAAAGGTAAATGTTAATATATCAGTAAAACTACGTGATGTTAATAAATTAAATAATTTTATAGATTCTATTCCGAACACAGCAAATAATTTTAGTACTATGTTATTTTTTTAAATCATGAAAATCATAGTTCAATTGGTCCTAAATTAAGGTTTCGGCCAGTAGATGAAGCTGATATTTTAAAAATTATTTGCATTATTAATACCTCTTCTATTGGCACAGATCATGTTAGTTTAAATATATATTATATAAGATTTGTTTACCTCATATCTTACCTTACATGTTTTACTTTTAATATTTTTCCTGATGCGTGGAAATCTGCTATTAATCTGTTTCTTGCCAAGCATTGAAGTCCTACAAATTATAATGGCTTGCATCCTATCAGCACCCTCCCAACTCTTTCTAAACTTTTGGAAAAGGTATGGTGCATTCAGTTGCGAGAATTCTTAAATCAAAATAATATAATTCCTGAAAATCAGGCAGGATTCGGGCCTGATTATAGCTGTGCAAGCGGTTTGCTAAAAGTCACAAATAACATAATTTCAGAATCTGATCAAGGTATGCTTTCCATTCTAACATTACTAGATTTTAGCTAGGTGTTTGATACAAGTGATCACGATTTATTGTTAGCTAATTTAAAATTTATATAGCTTTGCAACTAATGAGTAGTTATTTGAATAACAGGTAGAACAGCTAGATAATACTACATCAAAGACAAGGTTTATTAGTAAAGGATCCGTACTTGGCTCTTGACTATTTATTATTTATACCTCCCTATCAAAAATTGTAAACGCCGATGATTTTCAAATACTCCTTTAAAGCTAAAGATCCTCTGCAGTCATTGAATATAATTCAAACGGGTGTTGATCCAATTGCTGAAGTTTTTATTAGGCATGGCCTCATACTCAATTCAATAAAGTCTATTATTATATTGTTCGGTAACCAAACAAAATTACCCTTGTTACAGAACCCAAATAAATTAAAAATTAATGTCGAGATTCCTATCAAATCTGAGGCAAAAAATCTTGAGCTTGTCATGGAAAACACGTTCAAAAATAATACTCAAGTTAACAACAATATAAGAAAAGCTTGTGCTAATCCAATACTCATTTACCTTCACAGACACTATTTATCTATTAAAGTGCAAATTATACTTTGTTAAAAAAACACTTTAAACTTTCGTTTGTATAACATTATATTTTTGTGACTTATGTTTCAGTAACTACAAGTACCATTATCAAACAAGAAGTAATTTACAAACCGATTAACTTAATATTTACCATATAACATATATTTAGAGTTGATGTATGTCAATAAATGATTAGGACTCTTCTTTCCTACAGTTTCTATTTTCCTCACATAGTCAAGATGGATAGCAGATATAAAAAGTTTACATAATCGTCTTGAATCTTTATATTTTAACTTATATACCTCTAATCCGTATTTTCCCTCAAGATTTTTGGATATAGATTTATAACAGAAGAAAGAAACATGATTTTAATTTATTGCCTTGTGAATATACAAAACGAAAGGCTCACATAAAATGCTGTAAAATGTATAAAATGCAGGATCAACGTCAACACATTCAAAAATTGGAGACCAACTTTTGGACATGATATTATTGTATAGACCGAGAAAATTAGTTTTCTAAGAGTGGACTGGAACCCAATATCAAAAAGCGGAAAACAGTTTACTTTGGCCATGTCTCATAATCCAGGGGAATATAGAAGAAAGAAGAGGCATTGGAAGGAAAAGAATGTCGTGGCTTCGAAACATTAGGAAGACGACAGGGATGGGGTTTGAAGATCTCATGATAGCAACGACAGATATGAAATCATATGCTGAAATAATCGCCAGCCTCCGCTAGGAGAGGCACCTACAGAAGAAGGACATAATATTTTTAGATTTTATTTACATTAAATTTGACTGGTTTGGAAAAAGTTAATTTTAAGATTAAAGATAATGTTGGGGTGGAAAATATCCTCTTTAACTAAATGGTTAACTACTGTAAGTTAAATGTTTTTCAAATTTTATTTGTAAATTAGGTGATTATTTTTTTGCTACAGTTGAATAAATTCCCATTTGATTGCATTCCCTAGTTTTTATAAATCCGTTCCCTTATTATTGTCTAAACATTAATTTCAAATACTATGCTGGTTTTTATTTATTTGTATTTTAAATAATTTTGTATATTGGTTATTAGAAATTAATAAATACATACATACACATTTTTATTGACAAACTATACATATTTACATTCAAATAATAAATAATGGATGATGTGTTAGTGAGTTAGTTCGTCAAAAGGCTATCGACCAGATGTCTTTCTGCCTTGTTTTGTCCAGTCATATGGCGTCAGTCGTTAATGCGTAGATGGATGAAACGATGAGATGAAATCAAATATGGTTGAATTAGGATTTTTAAATTTGGGGTTTACACTAGGATTTCTAGGAATACAATATAAGGATAATATGTGAAAGTAGAAAGGATTTTTAGAGAATTTTTCTGATAGGAATCGAAGACGTTCTAGGATGGGGATAACTAAAGTGGTATCATAGAGGAGCTGGTTAGAAGGATTGTGTAAGGGATTAAGATGATGACGGAGTTTTGTTAGGATACGGAGGGATGTTCGCTCGCTAACTTCGATATTGTGGGAGGTTGGATTGTAGGGATTGGGATAGAGGGCACAACCATAGTCCAATAATGGGCGACAAATCATCTTATATATTTTGACTGCTGTTTTGATAGTAATACCATCATTTCTGTATGTTAAGCATCTAAAATATTTTGCCCTAGATGTTATTTTGCTTTTAATTGTAGCTGTGTGATTTTTAAAATTGATTTTGGGGTCTATGGTTATGCCTAGGTATTTAACGGAAGTTGAAGGAGGGATAATAGTTTGGGAAAGTGAAACATTGTAAGGGGAATTATTGGTGCGATGCTATGGAATTAGGAGCTGTGATTTATGGGGATATATTTTAATACGCCATTTTGCAAACCAGTGTTGGAGAGAGTCAATAAGCTCTTGAAGGAATTGGAGGGCTTTTGGTAACGTGGGAGCATGGATAATTAAGGCAGTATCATCTGCAAATTGCAGGAGATATTTGGAAGGATTAAAGTAGAGAGGATCAGGATTATAGATGTCGGAGCTAAAAATGTTGTATAATAGAGGTGAAAGGGGAGAGCCTTGAGGGAGTTCTTGTTTGGGAGTAAAAGAAGAAGAGAAGGAGTTGTGGATTTTTACTTTTAGGGATCTATTAGAGAGGAATTGTTTAATGATAAAAATGATATGACGAGGGATATTTAGGAGGTGACATTTATACAATAAGCCTTGGTGCCAGACAGAATCAAATGCTTTCTGGACATCCAGAAATAATGCTGCAGAAGCTCTACCTTCAAGGTGGGCAGTCTGAATATTAGAGGCTAGGATGGCTAGAGGAAGAGAAGTTGGACGACGGGGAAGGAATTCAAATTGATAATTGGGGATGTGGTTAGAAATTCGAGAAAGGATTTTGGTTTTAAGGAGGGAGAAATTAATAAATTAAATACATTTTCTACTTTTATTAGGGTTGACTTGTGTTAGGCAAATTAGATTAAAGAGTTTATTTTTGAATCTATGTTTATTATTATTTTTTAATTTTTACAGCGCTGTAATTAGGGTTTCACGTGACATTGGTTATTTTAACTCCTTCTTCCTATGTTTTTTTTTTGCATATAGTATAGTACTGAACGCCCAATAAATAAAGCTATTTTGTATTTCAATAGTGCAAAGGAATCTTAATGAAGGTAGCTAAAAATATTTGTATTTTTTTGAGAAAATATCAAATTCTACTTTATTTTTGCTTTTGGGATGATTTTGAAATATACACATATAAAGTAATGCAAAAAGTTAAAAAGAACAAATTTACTACAAAAGAACTGAAAAATCCTACGGATATAACCACAACCAACTCAACAACAAATTCCACTAACAATTTTTTTTTTCTGATTCATTGATCAAATTGAATAAAATCATTACATTATCTGAAAAATGTATAGTTTTTAATATATAATTTGAGAAATTGTTAATAAAATATCTTTCAAGTAAACTTGTATAAACGAATAAAAATATAACGCCTTTACCTTTAAGAAGAAAACATCATCATAATAAACTTTCCTGTTTCCCAAATTCTAGCTTCTAATTCCGTATTGCCATAACAATAATTCTCCACCAATTTTCCTTCTTTCTCGTTCCATAAAATGCCTAGACATTACCATAGATCAAAAACTGAATTTTAAAACCACACAGCTTCTAACAAAATAAAATTAAAATTAGAATTAAATTATTCATGCACTTAACATACACAAGATATTGAATATTTATTAAAACAGCAGTAAGGATTTATTAAAAAAAATCCGTCCTCTTTATTGTGGTAATAACCTTTTCTCAAACTGCAATCTTTCTATCCATAATACCTAAGTTAGCGAACGATCTTCCCTAAGAACATTATTTAAAATCCGCCTCATATTCTAAATAGTTCTTCCAACCAACTTCTATATGATTCTACCTATGTTAATGAATGAACGTCTTCTATACCTAAGTGAAACATTTGGATTAAATCCCATCAACCGATATATGCTCTTTCTGTAATTCTGACCCAAACGTAAAATTCAAAACCCCTTCACTCACAACATTTGAATATATTTTATCACATTATCCATTATCATCAGAGACAAACTCATGAGACACAATGAAACTGTCAAATTTGGACTGACTGCTGGTTGAGAGCCATTTAGCAGACTAAAACACTAACAATCATATTATTGTATATATTGTATTTATTTTATTTGTATCTTGTCTGTTATTCAAAATATTGTACATGTACATTCGTAGGTTTTGCAATCTTTAATAAACAAAATTATAAAATTTGTATAGTTTCCAAAATTCAACTCTCTAATTTTCCTATATATAGACATAAAATTAAATAAACATTTAAGGTAAGGTTTTCATTTCAATATTTCATCAACCTTTCGTATATTTACTCGCAATAAATTTTCTTCCTATAAATTACACAGAAGCTTCGAGTGCCTGGGATATAATATGGATGTAAAAATATGGACAGGATGACAATTTGTCTAAAAAAATTAATAGAAATAAATCATCCATGTTGTAATACACGCAAAAATACCGACAATAAATAAATAATGAATGTAATGGCACTTTCACCGGCGCTCATTTTTTTTGTTTGTGCAGAAAAGTTACGTGCAAAAGTTAATTATGAATCATTTATGTGTTTCCTGTGTGGAAGCAACGATTCAAACCTTTCACATTCGCCTCTCGATGCAATAATTACATCAATCCGCAGCGATGGTAGTATTGTGCAATTGATGGTTAAAAATCTAAAATTCATACAAAAGTTACAAATTAAAATTAAAATAAATTAATTAAATTGTAATGTAGTAACAATAAATAAATAAATTTAATTTGTTATACATTACTATTAAGCATTTTTATAACTAATTGAAAACGCGCACAGTAAATTTATTAAAATAATATATGTGGGGCTGAAAAACCACCGGTCGATAGCCGTTGAGCAGAAAACCAATGTCTTACATCCGAAATTATTTTATTCATTACATGTATTATATTTTATTTTTTTCTGTAAGTAAAGATGTTAAGTAGTAGTAATATATGTAATAATAATTTAGTAAAGGTGAAAAAGAAGAAAAGCAGCATAATAATTGTTATGTCGTATTATTATTATTTCAATATTATCTTCAATAAAAATGTTTATCTATCTAATATAATAATTCAGTGTTATAAGAGCTCCCATTAAATAATACTAAAATTTGATTCATAAATATATATTCAAATTATACGATGCATGAACCAATTAGAATAAAAAAATTGAGTGTAATATAATAATTAAATGAAAAAACTTGCCCTACTTTTACTACTAATAATTCACATATATAAAAATAATACAAAAATTCAATTGAATATCCAATTACGTCAAAATTTAAATAATAGTGGTTAAAACAGTTTTAATTAAGTCCATAAATTACCACGTAGTAACGTCTGCAATTAGCTTCATGAAATATAAACTACTAAAAAACAAATGAAATTAAACAGATTCGTTATGAATTTATGATTCGTTAAATTATTCGACATGTAATAAAATCTATTAAAGTCCTTCAAATTAATGTTCCTTTGATGGTTGTGTTATTTATAACACGAAAATTACTTTTGTTGTTTCAACAAGTGATTTGTTTTAGATTTATTAAATGTTTGTAAACATTTTATTAACATGTCTTATTTATGTTATACGGGCTGAATAATATTCATAAAATGTATGTTTTAACTTTTAAACATTTTCTTTTTGAATAATTTAAATCTTGACGCACTTCGCAATATTTTGAAAAACAGAAATAAAATATTCGCTTATATTACACTGTTATCAGCCCACCTACTTAGTCACGTGCATACAATGGACGCATTAAGTAATCGCCCAGCAAATAAACATTAAGCATGAAAATAGAGTGATAACAAATCATACTTTAATAAATATGAGAACGAAATATAAACATTTTAATTACTCAATTATTAACGTTACAACTACGTACATTGGTTGTAAACAAAATATATATTAGTCATGATCTCATAATTTTACAATTTTAGTATATTTTACTTTATTTGTACAGATTTTTATACATGAAAATGTATAAAATAATAATCGTTGACTGTAGCGTCTTCATAAATTAGCGGCCTTCCATTACATCAAGCTTATATAATTTCATTACCAGAATCAGGCAGAGCCACCAAACTAACCAAAATTGCTGCCTTTCAAGATAATTTAATTTAATTAACAATAAATATTGTAAACCTAACATAGCCCTTATTTACCCTAATATTATAGAATAGACAAATAAGAAATTCTTAACATTACGAAGGTGTGGACAAATTACCGATAAAATAGATACATTTTTCGCAAATTATCAGATTGCTTTTAGGCCACCGAGTAAACTTAACATTAATATTCAATCCTAAAGATAAAATTAATCCATTATAAAAAATCAGGAGTATATCAAATTTCATGTTTCTAATGCAATATGTAGGTCAGACAAGTAGGATTTACAGAGCATATCGCCTAAGAATCACAGCAAATTCGTTTGCAAATTACATATTAGAATAGAATGTAATCATTAATTTCCATCTATGGATAAATTAAAATTCTTACATTTTTGCAGTAAAGACTCAAGGCTTAACCTTTAAGAGCCATTATAAATATTTCGACAAAATAAAAATCCTAACACTAATCTACTTAACGAAGAGACCGATTTAATTTATTCACCAATATTTAAGCTCTTACAATTACATTAATCTCTTCCGAAAACACCACAGTTAATTAAGCCCGAAAAACTATTTTTTCTACTATCCTTTATAAAAAGACAATTTTCGTCACCGAATACTCCAGCGAAAATTTGAGTTCCGTCACTAGTGAGAGAAAATCCCATAACGCTAACTTTCGTCACTAGGGACGAAAGTTACCTACACATTTTCACCTCCGTCTAGTTGCCTGCTGTCACTATATCGTGTCATTATTAAACGTCAGTTTTTGAATTTGTACTGTTCGTAACTTCATCATATCATGATTTCTGTATCAGTAAGTGCTTTAGATCTTTCCAATACTGCACCAGAAATAGTAAATCAAGCTGAGAAAACCTATGTGGATTTATTATCAGAAAAATCGAAAAAGAGGTATGAAAAAATATATGCAAAATTCATGGAATTTAAGGCAGATAATCGCGTAAATTCATATTCACTGTGCTGTTTGCATATTTTGCAAAGTTGTCGGTAAGTAATTTAAATATGATCTGTAGTTTTGTAATTTTTAATTCAAAATAAAGTATTTGTTTATATAATAAAAGTTTGTTAGTATCATAGGAAAGGTAGTAGAAAAAGTATAGTGTTTAACTCGTCGAAAGCATTTTTTTAAGCTCGCGAACATTACCAAACTCGGCTTCGCCTCGTTTGGTAAACTGTTCTCTCGCTTAAAAAAATGTTACTTTCGTCACTCGTTGAACAATATACTATTTTAGTTTCTCAGAAAATCAAAATAAAAACTTTCATGTCAATCTAAAATCAGTTGATTTTAGACAATACTTGATAATGATCTGCAAAAGTCGAAACTATAGTTGTGAAATTATATTTCATAATAAATTGTGGCATAAAACATTGTAGGTTTTTTTTTTCTACCAATAAATTTTGATTCAAAACACAAATTTTAAAACTTGAAAATTGAAAAATTTATATAATTTATTCTAGATTTTTACTTTTTTCTTTGTCTTATATTTTCTTAATTTCATATTCATTTTTTGTTTTGTTGTCCTTACCCTTCATATACGTTCTACTTTTCTTTTACTATTCATAATTGTTTGATGTACCCACCAACTTATAATATGTGAAAATTACTTCAAAGAAACTACCTTATGAGACATCAGCAGGTAGTTCCGGCACACTACAGTTAGGAATATCACATTTTGCTGACTGATGTGATATTACTAACTGTGAGTTGCTGTCCTTGAAAGGTAGTGCCACCTGGAACCGCCTGCTGATGTCTCTTTTTCCTTAGAACAAAGATTAATGATGTAACTTCATTTGCATGAATCAAATAGTGATATACATGACGGCTACTATTTACCTCAACATTGCGTTCATAAATAGAGTAGTCTACAGAGTTCTACAGATCTACTCTTAGATAGATGTTACATGGGTGGCACCAGTGCCTGTTTTACCGCGACCTTTTCAGATCTATTGTGGATCCCTGTTTATCTCAGATGACCAGCTCTAACTTTGCCTCTTTGATTAGTCCTATTAGCCCTTCTGGCAGGGCTAATTGTTTCTTAAGGAACTGTTTCGCCTGTCTCTGTCTTGGTGAATTCGTCCACCAGGCCAATTACTGTTTTGGCTGTTCGTCTGCTTTGTTATTCCCCAGATACTCTCCGTGTCCTGGGACCCATGTGATTGTTACTTTTTTGTGACAGCCAAGTTCATTAGGAGCACGTATACAGTCCCACACTAGCTTAGATTCGACCTGTGTGGAGTGATCTTAGCAGCGCCTGGCTGTCGGAGAATATAGCAATCGACATACTTTTGGTGTCTTATCTTACTATTTCTCTTGTGCAGTGGTGAAGACCTATCGCCTCTGCTTGGAACACCGTGGTGTCCTTGGTGGGACTGACAGAAATCTTTGTCTCGAGTTTTGTACCTGCTCCTACCCCTTTGTCGGTCTTCGAGACGTCCGTGAACCAGTATGATTCTGCTTTGGTAGGATGGTCTTCGACCCAGTCTTCCATTTGCGGGATCAGTACCTTGTATTTCCTTTCGAAATTATATTTTTTCACCATGGCATCACTTGGCATCGCTGTGATCGCGTTAGCCTTTAGCTCGTCTTCTAGCCATTGGTGTGTTTTTCCATGTGATCGGATTATGGGCGCCTGTCCTTGCACCAGATACGGACCTGGCTTCTCCTTGAATAAAGATATGTAATGGTAGTATGTTCAAGATGGCTTCTAGGGCTGCTGTTGGGGTGGTGCTTAGGGCTCCTCTTGTACTAAGACATGATTGCCTTTGTGTACTGCTCAGGAGTCCTATCGCCCACTTTTGCTTTGTCCTAGTCCACTATACCACTACTCCATAGACTATCATGGGTCTTACACCCTGGTGTAAAGCCATAAAGTCATTTTAGGGTTTAATCCCCAATTTTTTCCGCACATTATGCGACACCTGCCCAATGGCTTTTTTGGTGGCTTTTGTGATGTGTGGTCTCCACGTCATTTTGGCTTCAAATGTTACTCCCAGGTACTTTGCTTCCCCTACAAAGGGGATTTCCGTACCCCCGAACTTCAATGGCTTTAGGCCGGCTTTTTGTGAAGATGACAATTTGTGTTTTTTGTGGATTGATTGCCAGTCGCTCCTGTTTGCATCAATTGTCTACTATGTTTGTGCTCGCTCCTGCGTATTTTTAAAGATTGGAGGGTGCATAGAGGCCACCCACCCACCCCACATATGCATTTTAATTACCATTATTGACAGTGCTTTAGTTATCTGGAAATGAAAATCAATGCAAGTGATGTGTAAATCAAAAAAACATGCGCATTATCTTATCTTAAAGTAAAAATGTATATGTAGGGTGGGTGGGCGGCCTCTATCCCACTTTCCAATCAGTACAACATACACGAGGGTTTAAAGGAAATTTCTTTAAACTATATATTCATCAGATATATTATAAATTAATCCAATTGATAAAATTAATTTCTATTTCAGTTGAACCCTCGCGTATTTTTAAAGATTGGAGGGTGGATAGAGGCCACCCACCCACCCTACATATGCATTTTAACTACAATTACTGACAGTGCTTTAGTTTTCTGCAAGAGGAAATCAATGCAATTATGTGTAAATCAAAAAACATGCACATTATCTTATCTTAAAGTAAAAATATATATGTAGGGTGGGTGGGTGGCCTCTATCTCACTTTCCAATCAATACAATATCCACCAGGGTTTAAAAGAAAATTCTTAAAACTATATATTCATCAGATAAATTATAAATTAATCTAATTGATAAAATTAATTTTTATTTATGTTGAATCCTCGCGTATTTTTAAAGATTGGGGGGTGGATAGAGGAACATATGCATTTCAACTACAATTACTGATAGTGCTTAAGATTTCTGGAAGAGGAAATCAATGCAGTGATGTGTAAATCAAAAAACATGCGCATTATCTTCTCTTAAAATGAAATATATATGTAGGGTGGGTGGGTGGCCTCTATCCCACTTTCCAATCAGAACAACATACACGAGGGTTTAAAGGAATACTCTTAAAACTATATATTCATCAGAAAAATTATAAATTAAACTTCTTGATCAAATCAATTTCTATTTCAGTTGAACCCTCGCGTATTATTAAAGATTAGAGGGTGGATAGAGGACACCCACCCACCCCACATATGCATTTTAACTACAATTACTGACAGTGCTTTAGTTTTCTGGAAGAGAAAATCAATGCAAGTGATGTGTAAATCAAAAAAACATACGCATTATCTTACCCTAAAGGAAAAATGCATATGTAGGGTGGGTGGGTGGCCTCTATCCTACTTTCCAATCAGTACAACATACACGAGGGTTTAAAGGAAAATTCTTAAAACTATATATTCATCAGATAGATTATAAATTAATCCAATTGATAAAATTAATTTCTATTTCAGTTGAACCCTCGCGTATTTTTAAAGATTGGAGGGTGGATAGAGGCCACCCACCCACCCTACATATGCATTTTAACTACAATTACTGACAGTGCTTTAGTTTTCTGAAAGAGGAAATCAATGCAGTGATGTGTCAATCAATGAATTATTTCTAAAAAAATAATTGAATATTTGTTGAAACCAATTGAAAAGCATTTGTTTCGATAAGCATTTGTTTAAAAATTTCTTTATCACAGCACGGCACACAAAATACGCTACTTTAGGCTTCTTTTCCGATCCGAATGGATTTATCCGGGTAACATCCGCGCGCCCCCACAAAGGGTTTCGGATTATAAACCGGATTCGTCCGCACACACACACAAAAAAGAGATCTTATATTCCCTTTCAATCCGTAGAGACGACGCCGAGGGTTAGCGGCGTTTGTGCGGGGGCAAGCCCACAAGGTTCCTTCTTTTCCCTCTTCATTTCTTAGCCTTAATGGTATGGCCCCCCAAAGTGGATATGATTGTCCTTTTCTCTAGGCTGGCCTTGATCCATTGGCAAGGTTTGGCGGGACTCCTTTCCTTGCTTATGCCTCCACAAGAGAGGTTCTTGTGACTTTGTTAAACGCCCCTTCTATATCTAGAAATGTGGCCATGGCTATATCTTTGTCTTCCATTGACTTTGTGATGAGCCTGTTTAGGTCGTCCAGCGCCGAGTCCGTTGACTTACCCGGCTGGTATGCATATTGCCTGTTGTTGAGGGGATCTTTCCCTCCTCTATTATGTGTCTATCTATCAATATTTCCATTGTTTTTAGTAAGAATGAAGATAGGCTGATAGATCTGTATGACTCTGGCGTTAGAACAGCTATTCTACCTACCTTGGGCAGGTAAATTACCCTTACGCTTTGCCATGATTTTGGTATATATTCTCATGCCAGGCAGGCTTTGAAGATTTTTGACAGGTGCGGCACCGGTTCCTCTATGCCCTATTTGTAACAGAATCGGACTTGTCCGGTTGGAAATTGCCGATAGCTCGTTTAATTTTAATGGGTCTTATGACCTCCGTGACTAATCTCCAGTTCTTTTGGTCGGGCCTTTTAGGTCTTTGGCTGGGATTGTCTGGCTTTTGTGAATTTGTGAATTCTTGAACATGTCGGAGTGTCATTAATCTCCTCGCAGAACTTCTTCCACGAGTCCCTTTTGGCTTTTCGGATTTCTTTATTTTATTGAGTGAGCTTTCCTCTGTAGGTGTCCCAGTCCTAGTTTTTTTGGCCCTATTGAATAGCCTTCGAACCTCGATCCTCATCTTTTCGAGGTTCTTGTTCCACCAGAGTGTTCCGCGGCCCCTCTGCTTGGCGGTTTTTTCGGACAGTTTTTCAGATATGCCTTCCTGATGGCGTCATTGATTTGTTCCACTGCTAGCTTCAGCCTATCCATCTCTTGTCGATACTGTACCTCCCTTGAGAGCTTCTCTGAGGGCTCTTTATATCCTACCCAGTTCGCCTCTCTTGGGTTTCTGTACTTGCTCGTCGTGAGAGATGTGACTAGATCGAAGCGGATTTGCCTGTGATCGGAGCATGATGGTTATTCTGCCAATTCGCTATACTATCACTCACTTTCCCAGAACTGATCGTTAGGTCTAGTACTTCTTTGCGGTTTTTCGTGATGAACGTGGGCTTATTGCCAATGTTGGTCATTATAAGTCGCTCTGCTGTGTTGAAGGTTCACCTGCATGATTTTTATTTTTCTTCCGCTATTGAAGAGGAGGGACTTCAGGCTCTTCCTCCATGATCTACTCTTACGTCTCCGGGGGTTTCTATAATGCTGATGGTTGGACCACCCATTCAAAATGACCTATTATTCATTTTGCTAAAAATGTAATTTTGGAAGTATGTGATTACCGCTGATATTGCAAAGATGTACCGGTAACTGTTAGTAAGACTTAAAGACATAACATACCAATGATTTGGTGAAGAAACAGCCCTGTAGAAGTGTTTACATCTTACTAACTTATGACTGTTACGTATGGCACTGCCAACCGCACAGTTCAAGAACTTGCACAACGTAAAGCCACCAAGTTTCCAGTTGAAAGTGATAGTTGCTTATTGGACATATCCATTGATGATCTATTAATAGGAGCAGACTAAATAAACGAGCTCATACAGGTACGTGATCGAGTGAATGATTTGTTTCTAAGTTTGAACTGAAAAAAAAATAGCATATAACAACGATAAGGTACTCGTGGACTTTAAAACCGATTATGACGATGAAGCGACTATGATACCATACAATAATATGAACACCAATAAGAGTGTAATACCATTAGGTATTTTGTATAATACGTCAATGGACCACATCAGGTACAAAGTAAAACTAACCTCTTCGAGAGCGATCACCGAGAAAGAAATCTATAAATGTTGGTATGTAATCTTACCTATTTATTAATTTTCATGTTACATCTCGAACAAATATCTTGTCTTTTAAGACAATCCTATATTTAATTTCTACAAAAGAAGTGAAAAAACAAATAGGGGAAAGAAGAAAATACGGAGAAATTGAAAAAGGAATCAAAGCTATTCAATAATGAATGAAAAAAAAAATAGAAAAAAACATACTGAGCTCAGCGAGGTAAGGTGATCTAATAGGTGAATATGGTTTTGGACGGAGCAACGAGAGGGAATAGATTATATAATAATTTTACCACAATTACGACATGGTTGCTACTAATGCCTAGTAGAAACTACAAAATTGCCGTCTATATACTTGGATTGCACCACCCGAGAACTCCATCAGGAATCAAATTGATTTCATATTGACAAACAAGCTCTTCAGGAATTCAACCTTCAGTCACTACATATGCAGGAGAGGATATCTCGCCCGACCATGTTCCCCTTGTAGCTACTGCAAATGTCTAATTAAAAACTATCAAAATACAGACAATATGGTAAACATGACCTCAGAAATAAGAGCTACTGTAAGATCCAAATGCCAAGAAAACGTTGGCTTTGTCTATAAATAAGACCATAGGCAAAATCCAACAGGTCAAGATGCATTATCACTATGGAGCAAGCTCAAAATAACAGGAGTACTAAGGTAAAGCAAAGATAAAGAAAAAGAACTGGATGATAGATGACATTCTGGACTTCATGGAGAATAGAAGGCTTTGTAAAAACATCCCTGGTATGCCTAAGGAATTATGAGAAAGATGAGAGCAAGCATACGTACCGCAAAGAACCACTTGATCTGGTTCTGGTTTAAATCGATGGAAGGGCAGAGAGTTCCGCAGCACGTAGGCCACATCTGAGTCCTCATTTCTTGCTACGGCCAAGAAAACCCAAGTCATTGGCAAACGCCAGGAATGCAGCAAGAGGGACTCTTAGGATGTCTGATGGCTTTAGACATCCCTCTCTCATTGTGGAGAGATTTCCTCTTGCGCTTCACACCCTCTGCAGATAGGGCTAGATTGTAGTTCCAGTTTGTTCAGGTGTGATCCTAAATTGTAGTATCCTGTTAGAAACCCTAGAGACTCTACAGCCAGGTATGTTGTCCAACCGCTCCTTGTGGCATCTGATTGTTTTCAGTAGGGTACCCAGATCTAGCAGGGAGGGCAGTAGGGAAAGGTTCGCCAAACCATCTGCTATTCTGTTACCTCTGCTGTTGTTGTTCTTCCAAGGCTTCGCATAATTCCAGCGTTAATGCGGAGGTAATTTTGCAACTGGCAATGGACAACATTGCCGCTCTACTGCCCGTTATGATGTATATGTTATTTTCCGTTGATCTTGCAGGGATTGCTTTTGCTACACATAGTATACCCACTAGTTCCACCATTGTTGGTGTGCTCATTATCTTAACTATTGCAATTCTATTTTTTAAATGAAAATGTATTTTCGAGGGATATTATCCACCGGCATCATAATCTCGGGACTTCTCTTCCTGAGATCCTCTAAGATTTTGTGTTCATCTCCTCCGTTGCTTACAAACCATGTCTTTGTTGCTCGAAGCCTTATTGCCGCCGCTGCTGCCTGTTCTCTGATAAATATGTCCAAGGGTGACAGGTGCAGCAGGGCTTCCATAACCGCTGTTGGTGTTGTTCACATGGCTTCAGTTGCGCTCAAAAGGGCGCTTCATTGAACTTGGTCTAGGAGCCTTACTGCTAATTTCGTGTTCGTTCTTGGCCACCATATTATTAATTGCATATGCCAACATTGGCCGCATTATGGCTGTGTAGATCCATAGAGCCACCTTTGGAGATAATCCCCATATTTTCCACACAGCTCTTCTGCATTGCCAGATGCCTATGCATGCTTTCTTAGATCTCTCCATCAGGTGGGCTTTCCGAGTTGTCGGACAATAGGATCGTGATATCGTCGGCCTAATCTACCTTAAAGAAGCCCTGTTTATTCAGTGCTTCCAATAGTTCGTCTACGACTAGGTTCCATAGTAAGGGGGACAATACTCCCCCTGTGGGCAACCTTTTGCAAGCCGACATACAAGTCTAACATACAAGTATCGCCTGTTGAAATCTTGGCTGTCCTTCATTGTAGCATGTTGAAGATCCACTGGCTTAAAGCCACCGGAACTCCGCTGCGCCGAAGTGCCGCTGTTATCTTTGGGAAGGAGGTCTTATCAAAGGCTCCTTCAATGTACATGAAAGTCGCAAGGGTGAAGGCCATTTTGCTTGAAGGATCGGCCAATTCTGCTCACCACGATGGAAGGTCGATCGATTAGGATGTAAAGGGTGTTTCACTATGACTGTTTCCCTAATGTACCGGTCGCATAGCCTCTCCAGTATCTCTAGGAGGATGAGAATCAAATTCGTGGAAATGAAATACCTTCATATTAGGCACAATATGTTCAACATGCATAAAAAAAACTAAAAGAAGTTCTCATAAAAACTTGTGAGAACTACATCACAGATCTGTAGGGGAGTGGAAACCCGAACTAATATGCTGTAAAAACAGCTAAAAATAGGAAATGCCCTCGATTGGAAGATATGCCGATAGAAGTTCTAAAACCGATAGATGAGGACAACAATCAAATACTGGAAGAACTTTTCAACAGACATCGGTACAGTTCCAGAAAATTGATTAAAGTCGGTATTCTCCTCCCTAAAAACAGATAGCGAAAAAATGTAGTGGCCATAGGCTAGTAAGAATAATTAGTCATTTCTTAAAACTATTATTGCGAATTGTTCATAATATAATCCGGAACAAATGCAAAGAAACCTTAGAAGCAATTTAATTCGCTTTCAGACATACGGTCCGAACCCGTAAGGATTTATTTTCCTTGAACATCCTGCTGCGAAAATGTTACGATCAACGAAAAGACGTCGCTGTCTGTTTTATACACTATGATAAAGCCTTCAACAGTGTTCGGCATGAGAAGCTCGTAGAAATAACTATCGAAAACTTATATTGGCATCAAAAAGCCTGGCAAAACTGGCGAAGTTAATATCCAGCGAGAAGTGAGATAAGGATGGATATTATCCCCTTCATCATTTAATATTTATTCGGACTTTATTAAAAATGTAACAACTAGTAAGCAATGGGATGTGAACGGTGAATTAATAAATAACATCAGATATGCCGATGACAACGCAATTGTAGTAGTCAGCATACATGAACTTCAACAATCAATGAAGAAGTATAAGAAAAATGATTAAACATAAACGTAAGAACTGGCACAAACTATATTCACTAGGATGAAAACACTTTTCTGTAACGACTCTCTAAACCAAAAACTCAACCAGAGAATGATCAAATATTACATTTGGTCAATGAAAAATTTATCAGATCGCATTCGGTTCCACGTAAATCTAAAATCTAGCAATATTTGCATTGATGGTAAGGGCTATCAGAGATGTTGATAAATTCGACACATTTATTAAGTCTCTACACTAGCATGCTTCCTGTTTTCTTAAGAAAACTGTGAAATTAATAAAATAAAATGTATGGTTATATTCTTGGATAAAAATTCGAGCCATTGAGCTACTTTTGCATTGTTCAAAGAAAAAAGCAATAGAATTTCCCATATTAGATCAATTTATTTAAAGTAGAAATATAATTATAACCAATATAGTTCAACCAAAGTATAATACGAAGAAGATTTAATTCGACAGATAGCGAGGAAACTGCAACTAGCAGGAATGAGGGCAGGAGCCTCCATGAGATTTGTTAATTGTATTGGTTGAGAAAAAGGCTAAATCGAATGCGTTGGTTGATGCCAAATTAATAATATGATTTTTTTTGCTTGATGAAGCCACTGTGTGGGAAACAAATTGCAGTATTCAACAAAAAATGTGAAACCCTCTCAACTGTGTTGTTTTATTTCAATGTTTACTGTACACAATGCAAAGGCGGTAGTGGGCTCATACCGTTGCAACCGAACTAACGATAGGGAATGTGCAGCATCGTTAATCCGGGTCTGCAATTGGATGGGTAACCTGTAGCCTTTGCTAATGAGATATTATTAATGGCTGTATAGAATGATGGTGACCATCATTTGAAATAGTAAGCTCATTTACACACACATAAATACACAAATAAAACAGCTGAAATACCACATGCTCGATAGCTAAACAGTACTACTATCACAAACAATATTGCATATAAATTCTGAGATGGGATTCAAGAAGCAAGTTTCTCATTGAAGAAAGCATTGGTACGAGTGGAAGAACGCTCTTTTGTGAACTCTGCCATTTCCATATGTGATTGAAATTTTTGTTGACATTAATGGATTTTTTATACAATTTTGGAATATTATGTAAGCATATTGGAATAAATAAATAAATAAATAAATAAATAAATAAATACTTCATTTTCAATAGCAGTAATTTAAAAAAATGAAAGATTATTTTTATTATTATATGGATTTAATTCATAGTAATATTAAATTCATTTCTCACTAGAAAAAATTATTAATCTGATACTTACAGTAATTAATTTAATATATGATAATACTGTAAAAAATATAATATTACTATTAACTGTAATGACGGCATTAAAATACAAGATTAAAGTTTCAAATGCCTCTTTATCATAATTATCTTTTGGTATAAGATCGGAGTACCTACAAATGAACGATGATTACAGTATACAGGAACTGGTTGAAGTAGTGATAGAAACGCGGTGATTTAATGACCACCGCATTGAAATTTATGACCCTGTATATTTATTTCAGTTAAAGGCGCACAGTTTACCAACTGGGCTAATAAATTTCTAATTGAATATTAATAATATTTCGTGTGTATGCGCTGAGTTGATTTATTCCTAGGAAGTCGAGTGCAGGTCATAAAATGGTATCCCACAGGTTTGTTGCTTGTTTCAAAAAACAAACATTGTAGTTCACAATGCCATAGATAATTAAAATGTAAATAAATGCGTAAAAATACATATTTTACAATTACAACGTTCTTGGATTTAAAAATTCTTTCATTTAATGCATTAATTACTAATCGACTGTTATTAAAAACTTACTTATACACATAAAAATCAATTCGCGGTCTCTTTTAAATTTGAAATGCCATAAATTGCAAATAAATGCGTGTACTCATGCAAAGTTTAGATAGGTGGATTTTTTCACAATCAAACAAAAATGACTGATTCACTTGAGTGTTTTGTCGCTGTGCAATTTTATCCAAAGGTCATGCAAATAAAATACCCATAATCAACATAATTTAGCAACAGTCACAGCCGTTTCTTGAATATTTCGAAAATCCGTCTGTACACATTACACCCAGTGATTAGATAGAAGAAATAACGAAGAAAGGAAAAATTAACTTACCTTGGCACACCTTGTAAAAGCCGCCATTAAAACGGTAATGAATGCACGCACATGACATCAAATGAGGAAATTATGTTTATAATATTATTTACATCGTAAAATGTTTATTTTAAAGGCTACCGAAGTAAAATTTAAAGAAAAAAAATGGTAATGTGTCCATCATGGTACTTTTCCTGAATATTCTCGCAAAAAATATTTGTATTTGTATTTAATAATTTGATCCATCTACAATAAATAAATTTTTACAAATTATATAGATATAAATATGTACTTATAATTTTGACGTACGAGATCCGGGGGGATCACTAGGTAGAATGATCTTTCACTCCAGTCCAATGCTGCATTTAAAGATCTTCAGTTGATCATACTTGCAGACTACTAATTGCTATTGTGGCTACATTTTGCTTCAAAAGGCATTATTTAGCGAATGAATTGTGCTCATTATATTTTTACTCTGATGTCAAAGTAACATTTGTATGAAGGTTACACAGTATACTTATATGGAAAGAATTAAATATTAATAATGTGAATTGATTTATATAATTGTGCTTACACGTTATATAGTATTTTTACAATAACTATTTGTGGTTAAACATTGTGAATTTTTGAATTCAGTGTAATAATATTGTGTTTGTATTCGCTGTGTTAATTTATTGCTAGGAAAACGAGTATCAGTCATGAAATGGTATCCCACAGAGAATTAACTTGTTTATAAGAGAATTGTGATTATTCAAAAAAAAAGACGATGTTCACACCATACTTTCCCATACTTCGTATATGGAAAGAAAAATGTATTTCCCTGTTTTACAACTACGTTAAATCATTATTAATGATTGTTCTCATATTTTAATATTGCAAAACCAATAAAGTTTATTAAATAAAAAAAATATAGTCTATTGAATATAAATTGTTAGAATTTATAATAGATATAAGAGGTCTAAAAACATAGAGTTTTTGGAGAAAATATGATCATATAAATTATTCATACATTATTTAGGCCTAAAATTCTTACTGTTACTAGTCAAGGGCATCGCTGAGTAAAATAATAAATCATTACCATTTTTATTCAATGTAAATTTAAAAAGGTGCACTTTGACATAAGATTGCCTTGAAAATTTGGTTAGAATGCCTAAAAATATTTTTGTTTTATACTATAATATTTTGTGCCTTTACCAGTTTTAGGATGCTAACTGTTTTATTTGCTGAATTACATATCAAATTATTGTCTGGTTAAGATCAAGAAATTTATCGTTTGATGTTTCCTGAACAAAAAACGATTTTCAAATGCGTCTCTAGTGTATCAAAAACACTATAACACTATTATTGTTATTAATAAAAATGGAAATGCATATAAGAAAGGTGGTTATTTCTAAAATACCTTTTAACCACTAAAAATTCACATGAGTTTTACTAGACAAATACTAAATTACAAAATTATTTTTGATTGGTTTACATTTTAGAAAGTGTTCCCAAGAATCGCGAAATAATGCTTTTAAAGCAATATAAAACCTAAATGGCATTAGTAGTCTGAAGCAAGATCAATAGAAGATCTGAATATGCAGCATGGAGCTAGAGTGGAAAAACATACTCCCGAATCTTTTACGTCAATTTTTTTGTCTATGAAATTATTTGTTTATATATAGTAGATTTAAGCACTTTTAAAATACCTTTTAGTTTTAAATAGTTAAAAATGTGCGTAGAAAA
Source organism: Ontholestes murinus (assembly GCA_963969525.1). Classification (NCBI taxonomy): domain Eukaryota; kingdom Metazoa; phylum Arthropoda; class Insecta; order Coleoptera; family Staphylinidae; genus Ontholestes; species Ontholestes murinus. Next base: position 46,678,367 of record OZ018395.1, read on the forward strand.
ATAAAAATTGGTTTAGAAACATTTTTATTATTCTTATTTATCACTAGAGGTTTTAAAAATATCATTGGAAACTTTCTAAAACAAAGCTTAAAATAACATAAAAGCCTGCAAAATTTGTTTAAATCAACAAAAATTAATAAATTTACATAAAAGTAATCGTACCAATTTTACAAAAAAATAAGGACATACTAATAATTTTTTACTGTATTTAAAACAATAGAAATTTTACCAATCTTAATAATTTCAACAAACAGTAATCTAACAGAATTGAATTAATTTTATTACTACGTGACGTCAAGTAATTAGTAGGGTTAGTGCCTAATTCATTTCTAGATTTGATGGTAATGATGGCTTTATAATTATTTATAAGTTTATACCTCTAAACTTAAAAAAAACCATTAAATTTAAGTTTTTCTTCAGTATTTGGAAATAACGTACTGTTAATTGTGGATTCACAAATGTATAAATTTCTTTCATTATTATAAATTTTCTGATAAATTTTAACTGACTGATAACGTTTGTATACCGTGTGTTCCTTAAACATGCGATAAAAGTTCAAAAGGTTATTCCCTGGACTATTCTATGAATATATTATCCTTTGATGATTTTTGAAAATCCGCTTTGTTTCGAAGATATAAGGGTAAAGTTTTTTAATCTACAAGAAGTATTAAGATTGACTACTTCCAGCTAGAATACAATAATCCAATCTTCTTCTCATTGACTGCCAAACTCTTTCGCAAGTCTTCCACATTTTCCACTAGAGTAGTGTAAACTAATGACTTTAGATAGCTCCGCAGGAAATAATCCAGGAGGTTTAAGTCCGTAGATCGAGCAGGTTATGAGTGCTTCCTCGATAAATGCAGCGATTTTCGTATGTTACTGTTAAAAACATGCGAGCAACCATTTTTATATGCACCGGTGCACCATTGTACATAAACTAGAAATTAAGATCAGGTTTGTCAGCTAAAATGTTGCGTAAAACCTTGCCAGTAAGTTTTCCTAGTAGAAATACCGTTCCAATTAGCCGGTCATCCTCAATGCAACCCAAATGTTCAAGAGGAACTGGTGTTGAAAACGATCTTTGGGCATCTCATGTGGATTTTTTCAGCCCAATTATGAAAATTCCTTAATGTATTCCTTGAAACATTCACTTTATCGGTAAAAAGAATCAACGTCAGTAGCTAAGAAATTTGAACCAATTTGTGCAAAAGCCATTGGTAGAACGCAAAACATGGAGGAAAATCAGCAGAAAGAAGTACGTGAACATTGCGCATTCTATTTGATATGGGTAAAATAAATAGTCTGTAAGAATTTTTCAAACAGTGCCATTACTTATATTGAAAGTCCAGCATATTCTCTGCAACTTCTACACTTAATATAATTAGCCTTCCTAATCTTCTACTATATTGTAACGAATTTCCCTCAGCAAGTCTATAATGAAATTCAGATTAGTCATCTCGGTGGTTTTATAGCGAATTATGATAAAGGGTTTTACTAACAAAATTTTAACTATTAAAGAAAAAATTTGACAAATGATCAATCACGAGACGTATTCAAATTCTTTTCGATATCTGCACTTGCCTGCATGTTGATAAAAGATAATAAAGCATTTTAAAAAGTCTTTCATTTGCGGTAAACCGAGTGTAGTAAGCCATACTTTTATTTCGACTACATTAATAATTTCAATAATGATTTTATATTTGAACCAAGGCAGATTTTCAAAAATCGTCAAAGACAAAATATTCAGCCGTTTTCCTTTCTTTTAATTGCAAAACTGTAAAAATGCTGAAAAAAGCGCAAATGATCTTTGAGTCTAATATTAAAATTATGACCAGATTACCTTAGCAACATTGGTATGGGTAAAATAATGTGTAAATCTCGTTTTTGGATTAAAATTTATATTCATAATTTTAGTAATAGTTCTGAAGGCTACTGAAATGTTATGTTTCTCTAAAATGTTCTTAATTTTTAGACTACATTTGCTAAAATACAGTGCTTTCCAAAAATAATGGATAAATTCTATAAAATCGCAAAGAAAAATATTTCAGAAAAATGTTTTGACACGATTTTTGTTTTTAAATTACTATCCTAACATACACTCATCTGCCCCCCACTCCTTCGCCCCTAAAGGGTGGTAACCCAATTTTAAAAATTCAAATAGCAAGTACCCCTTGCGATACCTCAATTGATAGATTTTTTTTAATTCTGAAAACAACGAAAAAAATTTATATTTACCAGAATTCATTTATTTATAAATATAAAATTGAAGGAATAACAAAATTTAATTAATTAATCCTTAATTAAATGTTCAAAGTTTACGTTTACAATGACGAGACAATGACCTAATCTATCCACAAAAGCTTGTTGAACATTGTCTAACTTTTCTGGAGTAATTAAGTGAATTTCTGCACGAATTATTTCCTTTAACGCCTCAATATTTGCAGGTCTATTCAAATAAACTTTAGTTTTTAAATAGCCCCAAAGAAAATAACTATTGGGGTTAAATCTGGCGATCTTGCTGGTTATTTAATATGAACTCATCTACCAATCCACCGATTAGAAAATACTTGGCCGAGGTACCAAATTCTGTCATCGGGTCTATCAGGATCTTCTGCGTTGGGAACCAATATCGCTATAGTAGGTAGTAGTTTATTTCGGAGAAAGTTCATGTAATGTTCACCATTAAGTATTCTGTCGAAAAAATATGATCTAATAATTCTAGAACCCACCACAACAGCCCACATATTAAGCTTTTGAGGATATAGTTTGTTCGTTTCCATCATCTAATGCGGATTTAGAAGGGCCCAGTAACGGCAATTTTGTTTATTGACAATACCATTCAGACAAAATGTTGCCTTATCCGAAAATGCGTTGTTTCTAATTAAGCAAGGATTTGCTTTAGAGAGTTCCATCATTGTCTCACAAAATTGCACTCGTCAATCAAAGTCATCATCGGACAATTCTTGTACCAAATGCACTTTATACGGGTGAAAGTTGTGTTTTCCAAATAAATTGCACACCTTATGAAGCGACCTCCGTAAGGGTTGAATGTTGATCTTGCACTATTAAAATAACATCCAACTGTCGGTTTTCATTTAAGGCCAGACATCCTACCTTAGACTTATATCATACGTGTGTTCGAGATCGCGAAATAAACAGTATTATACAAACAAAGTAACTAAATGTTTTATTTCATATTTAAGACTTCTGCCTACGATACAATTTTATTTTAATAAGACATTTATCTAATTCTCAGTTTTGAGTAAGATCACTTGAATATAAAATAAAAAATGATGATAGCGAACAGCATTATATGCTATTATGTGAGTGTAAACAAAATATAATAAAAATTATAAATTGTGGTGTAAAAGTATATTATTTACTTTCTGAATTATTTCTGTTATTTTTTAATCAATAATCCAACAAGAGTTTGTAAAATGGTTCTAGCGGTATTGATATTATTACAAACTGGTTTGATTAAAAAATATACATTAAATATAGTTAGCATATTTCAAATTTCTAAATTTATATTATTATATTTTAGTTCATCAATGTTGAAAATGATTGCATCATCATTCGGTGGCCTGTATACAGGGTGACTGACGAAATACCTTTAGTGCTGTATCTCGCTTATTTTTGATCCGATTTGAATAAATAAAACATCAAATTAAATGATTTTTAAAAGACTATAATATGAACTGTACTGATATTTTTTCTTGCATCCAGTTTTTGACAAAAGACGATCAACTTTTTTTTTGAAATTGCACTGTATATATATTTTGTACTGATCCGCAAGGAGATTTTTTTCTGAATCTAAATTTGTAAACGATTTTATCCATTCATCAAACCAAAGTCGAGAAATTGAGGATTAAAAAAAATTAAAAATCAAATACCCATAGTAAGCAATATACAGAGCCTATTCCAAATGTCAAAAGTGACAGTGTCAGTCATTGGTACAACACTGCAATGATTTTTAATAATTTCATAATAAAAATGTTGCAAGATTTCAAAAACTGAAAAACGATTTCTGTAGAAGCACAAAATTCTAGTACAGTGTTTGAAATATTGCAACATTTTAATTATGAAATAATTAAAAATCGTTGCAGTATTCTATCAATGGCTGTCACTGCCACTTTTGACATTTAAAATAGGGATTGTATATTGTTTACAATGGATACTTGACTTTTTATTTATTTTTTTAATCCTCAATTTCTCGACTTAAGTTTGATGTATGGATAAATTTGTCTACAATTTTATATTCAGAAAAAAAATCTCCTTGCGAATCAATAAAAATATATATACAGTGCAATTTAAAAAAAAATGTTGATCGTATTTTGTCAAAAACTGGGTGCGAGGAAAAATAACAGTTCAGATCCTATTAAAGTCTTTTAAAAATGGTTTAATTTGATGTTTTATTTATTAAAATCGGATAAAAAATAAGCGAGATACAGCACCAAAGGTTTTTCGTCAGTCACCTTGTATAATGTTGTTATACATTCTTTATTAACCTAAAATTTTGAGCCGACCACTCAAATATTTTTGAGAATATGCACGTACGTCCAAAATTACAGGTGTTAAAATATTCGGTTGTTGAAGTTAACCAGTCTTCTGTTAAACACAGAATATTGCAAAAAAGGTTAAATGAAAATAATTTTTAAGTTTTTATACCACTATTTATTGTATAATATACACAAACAAAGTTTACAATATATTATCAATTTTGACACAACTATAGTTTCGACCAGTTCTGTGCAGACCGTTCCCGTGTGCACACGTGCGACAATATCGAGCTAAGACAAATCGTATCCTATACATTAATATACTTCTATTTCATTTAAATTTTATTTAAATATCATCATATATACATACACCCATCATAACACATATAAAATAGCATAATATATTACATAAGGCCCATAGAGCCAATTTACGAAGGTAAATCCTTGCGCCGCCGGAATGGCGGACGCAATGGATATCGGTAACTCTCCACAAGGCATTAATAAAAATCATCCTCTTAAGAAATTACTAGAAGCGCATAACCTTAATAGCAATAATAGTAATAATTTTGATAATATTAACCCGACCAATGTGAATTCGAGCACTGATAAATCTATAAATAACCTGAACGCGGCAAATACATCCACAAAAAACGCACGGCCTTTTGCGGGCATCGACGTTAGTATTAAATACCAGAATCACTCTCGTTATAATACATTCGTTGTTTATTTTGAACATATCGATAAAAATATCTCTAATTTACACCCACTAAAAGTGGGCTCAATAATTCACTCAAATGCTGATATAAATCAACAAATTTTGGAAGTTAAAAGAGTGGGAAGAAATCGTGTGAAAGTCATTTTAAAATCGGCAGACGCGGCCAATAGAATGGTGGAAAATAATGATTTTTTCAAAACACATAATATTATTGCGTATATTCCTAGGCACATGACTGAAAAAAAGGGCATTATACGATTAGTAGATACACATTTTTCTGATGAATATATATTCAATAACATAAATTCTGAAATCGATGTTATTAATGTACATCGATTCAAACGAAAAATAACGTCGGAAAATGAAACGATATATGTACCCAGACAAACTATGATAATAACATTTTCTGGACATACGCTCCCCCAAAGTATAAAAAATAATTATGTAAATTTTCCGGTAGAGCCCTACATTCAGCCTGTCATACAGTGCTACAAATGCCTTAGATTCGGACACACAACTAGACAATGCAACAGTCCTAAACAATACTGCCCAAAATGTAGCTTAGCCCATGACGAGAAATGCACATCAGACATATCTGTTTGTATAAATTGTAAAAGTAATAATCATCAATCTATATCCAAAGAATGCCCCACTTACAAATCCCAAATCAAAATTAAAAAAATAATGGCGGAAACCAGCTTGTCTTTTAAAGAAGCTGAACAAATTGCAGACAACCCCGCCACATTTAATAATATTTTAAGTACAAATAAATTCTATACTCTATCAAGCAGCTCAGAATTTCCGGAAATAAGAAGTACAAACACCCCTCAAAATATTAATGCATTGCATAACAATAAGATAAAAAGTAATTTTATCACTCCAGTTAAACCTAATCCAATAAATAAACATAAAACAAAACCTCTAGTATCTGATAAAAATAAAAAACGTAAAACTGATCAAAATATTCTTAGAAATATAGAACCAATTTGCGTCTTACCAAACCCATACCGTAACGAATTCACCAAATTGAAAGAAGAGCTAGCAGACGGTATATCAATATTAGTTAAAAATCTTATTGATCATACAGAATTACTCCAATCTGACAATTTTGTTAAGGAACTTAAAGATAACCTGTCTAATTTTATACAAACTATAACAAACGTAGAATGTTTGGCAACAAACAATGACAGTACAGATTCTATACCCATACAATCCTATGATGAAACTTCCTCCCAAATAAACAAAATTCAAGATACTCCAATGGAACTCTAGATCAATTGGATCTAATAAACATAGTTTTATAGAATGTATAACAACTCATAATATTGATATAGCTATTATATCCGAAACTTGGCTCAAGCCTCAATCCTTATTTAGTGTTAAAAATTATGAAATAATTAGAAAAGATAGACTTGACGGAAAAGGTGGAGTCATGTTGATGATACATAACTCAATTCCCTTTAAAGAAATAAACACCTCTAATATAAATAACCCTGGCATAGAATATTGTGGCGCAACCGTTAAATGCGCTAACTACGACATTCACCTATTTTCAGTATATAAACCTCCAACAGTTAAAACTAGCACTAAAGATTGGACAGAGTTGTTCCACCCATACAAGGACGCATGTCTTATCGGCGGTGACTTTAATGCCCACCACACTCTCTGGGGATCAGCAGAGTGTAACAACGAAGGACTAAACGTACTCAATGCACTAAATGATCTAAGCCTATGTATACATAATGATGGAAATGCTACCAGACTTGGCTACCCAAATCAAAAGAAATCAGTCGTTGATATCACAATTTCATCGTCAAACTTAAGTACTAGTATTGATTGGGAACTGCTGAGTGATACTCTTGGATCTGACCACTATCCAATAATTATTAAATTACAGACCTCGTTGAATGTGTTACATAAACGTCCATCCACTATGATATGGAATACTAACCATGCTGACTGGAACAAATACACTAGTAAAATTCAAAAATATATTGAAGAACGTCAGTTTGGACAGGAAGAAAAACTAAAGATACTTCTTACATCGATAACCGAGGCTGCAGATACACACATTCCTAGAATCAAAATGACAGAACGAAAATATCAACCAGCATGGTGGGACAGAGAATGTCTATTAGCAGTTGACAAGCGGAGGACCTTGCTTCAATTATATAAGTGCCAACCGACATTGGAAAACCTTCAAGAAGCTAAAAGACAAGCAGCTATAACTAAACGGCTATTTAAAGCCAAAGCTAAAGAAAGTTGGATCAATTATTGTAATAACATGAATAAAGACACGCCTATTAAGCAGATTTGGTCACAAGCTAAATCAATCGAAGGGAAAAAAACACCATCAAACAACATACCTCACATTCTAATAGAACCATACCTTAACCATATTGTGCCCACAAGTGTCCCTACCAAAGATGTAGAAGAAGAGATAGAAGGACAGGATCATTTTCTCTCCAATCCGTTCAACATGACAGAGCTAGAACATGCAATTAGCAGCAAGAAATCAACAGCTCCCGGTATTGATGGAATCACATATAGTATGATACAATATCTCCCATCGAACGCTAAAGCTTTACTGCTCCAAGTATATAACTCATGGTGGATCAACAGCGAATATTTCAAAGAGCTCAAAACTTCTGTTGCTATCCCTATATTGAAACAAAATAAAGACAAAAATAGATTAACATCGTATCGCCCTATCTCACTAATGTCAACGCTTACCAAAACATTTGAAAGGATGATTAAAAACAGACTGGAATGGTGGCTGGAATTCCATAATAAGCTACCAGCCAGACAGTATGGTTTCCGGAAGAACATGGGTACCTTGGAGGCAGTCAACGATCTCGTCGCCAACATACAAAACTCATTTGCAACAAACAGTTATCATCCATGCCTTTTCGTAGATATACAAGGAGCATATGATAGTGTAAACCTCGACATTCTGTACAAGAAAATGACACAAATGGGTATACCATCCAAAGTATGTAGAAACATAACATTAATATATAAAAACCGAGCTATATATATGTTAAGCGACCACGGCATCCCTGTGGGCCCAAGAATTTCTTCGATAGGGTTACCGCAAGGTGCTGTTCTAGCTCCATTGCTATTTAATATATATACAGCTGATATACATACTCTGATGGGAGACAAGATTACGTGTATTCAATATGCGGACGATCTGGTTTTACATACATCTTGTTCTACATTTGATAAATCTAAGCAAACTCTTAGAGTCGCAGTTCTTAAATTAAAACAATATTTACAGGAGAATGGTTTCACAATTTCCACTGAAAAATCTAGCATACTAATGTGCTCAAGGCATCATCCAAAAGATATTAACCATATAACACTTGCTGGAATCAAACTCCCTGTAGTTAAGCAATACAAATACCTAGGAATTGTTCTTGATTTAAAACTTTCATGGAAAAATCATATAGAATACTTAGCTTCAAGATGTGAAAAAGGATTGAATATTATGAGAGCGGTATGTAAGAAACATTGGGGAGCAGACATGTATGTAGGTATAATGTTTTACCGGAGCTACATAAGGTCTCTTCTGGATTACGGATCAATAGTATATGGAGCAGCATGTAATACACTTTTAAAAAAGATTGATACAATCCAGTACAAAGCACTTAGAATAGCCTCTGGTGCAATGATATCTACGCCAAAATACGTACTACTTGCTGAATGTAATGAGCCTCCGCTATATCTCAGGCGTTCATATCTAGCATCAAAAAAAATATTACAGTACACATCATTTAATAAAAAACTATTAATTAACCCCATAGCAAAACTTAACACTGAAGTCTTAACTAATAAATATTGGAACTATGGCTAAAGCGTTCACCGATATAAATGAAGAGGAAATCAAGATCAAAAAGTATGACAAACCATATGAGTTTAACTTTGATTACAATATTAACTGCTATAAGGTTTCTCCCATCTATCCGGAATACTGCTCCACTTACAGGTTAAATAACATAATAGTAAGCCATATACTCTCCATCAAATATCCCAACAGCCTGTACATATATACGGATGGCTCAAAATCAAGTGAGGGTACAGGTTTTGCATTCGTAGTGCCTAAAATTGATTATATACAATACATGAGGATTACACAAACAGCAACAATATTTACAACCGAAGCACTGGCAATACTTTATGCAGTACAATGGGCCATCAAAAATTTGCATAAAAATATAGTAATTCTAACGGACTCCCAGTCGGTCCTTAGAGCACTCTCAAATACAGAAAAATTTAATAAAAATTATATAATTCTCGAAATTAAAATTGCACTAAAACAGTGTAAAAGTGAAAATATTAGTGTTAACTTCATCTGGACAAAAGGTCACTCGAAAATCTCTGGCAATGAAGAAGCAGATTATTGGGCAAAAATTGCGGTGCAGTCAGTAGATGTCCACTCCGAAATACCCATTCCCATAACAGATTACTACAGCAAATATAAACAAAATATAAAGTCAGCATGGGAAGAGGAATGGATGAATACGCCGCCCACCAATTATAAATATATACACCCTACGCTCCCTCTCAGACAAGATCATATATACTATTATTCACTACCTCGTCCTTTGGCGTCAACAATATTTAGAATTAAAAGTAACCATGGATCATTCCCTACCCATTTATATAAAATAGGTCTAAAAGAAGACAGATACTGTGAATGTGGAGAAGTTGGTGATTTAAATCACATCTTCTTAGGATGCGAAAATAACAAAACTCATATTAAAGAATTCATTAAGTCTGTGTCTCTTCACTCTAATCTACCCCTTAACATAATGCACATTATATCCTTAAATAAACCCGAAATACATCAAGCTTTGTTAAAACTATTAATAGATGCAAAAATAAAAATTTAAATAAATATCTCCTAATAAACCACCATAAATAACTATATAAAACAACTAAAAGAAAAGAAAAAAATTGTCGTGACTGAATGGTTAACACCTAAGTCAATAAATAATAAAAAAAAAAATATAGTTTCGACCTTTGCAGGTCATTATCAAGTGTTGAATGAAGAAGAATACAGGGTGTTAACAATTTATAGGTGAGGTATGAATTTTTAATGAACCTAATTAGGACTGAGATTTATTACAATGGATTAACTAAATATGCCGATAGGATTAAGGTGCGGTGTTTTCAGAAGAGGTACATGTCATTATAAGAGCTTAAATAATGGCGAAGAAATTAAATCCGTCTGCTCATTAAGCAGATTAGAATTAATGTTCTTGCTTTGGCGATACATCTCTAATGACTCCAAAAGATTAAGCCTTTGGCCTTTATTGCAAAAATGTAAAAGTTTTAAATTATCCATATGTGGGAATGAATGATTACACTCTAAGAAATGATTTGAAAAAGAACTTGTTGTATGTCTAAGTCTGAATGCTCTATAATGTTCATTGTATCTCTTTTCAAAACTCCTACCTGTCTGTCCTACATATGTGCTGTTACATTCGGAACATGAAATTTGGTATACTCCCGATTTTTTAATAGATGGAATTTTGTATTGTCTTTTGTCTTTTGTATATTTGAAAGTTTGCTCGCTGGTCTAAATGCAATTTGATGATTTTGTTTTTTGAAAATATTTGATATTTTATTTGTTACGCGCCCAAAATAAGTGAATGTTGTAAATTTTGTGTTCGTTCTGTCTAAAATATTAGGATAAATATGAGCCCTTGTTGATTTGTACAGTTTTTTGTGAATTAAATTTTGTATAAGATTAACTGGGAAACCATTCTCCGTGGCTATTGATATAATTTTGTCTAGTTCTGTGGTTCTACTTGAATCAGATAGAGGAATTGTGAATGCTCTATGTATCATGGAGTGAAATGCTGCTAACTTATGGGATAGAGGATGATTTGAATTATAAGGAATTGTAGAGTTGACGTTAGTAGGTTTTCTAAATATTTCAAATTTAATTGTATTATTCTGATGAATTAATGTAAGGTCCAAAAAATTGATTTTATTGTCGTTTTCTCTCTCTACTGTGAATTTTATTTTAGGGTGAACACTATTGATTAAATTTAAAAATTGATCTAATTGTCGTGATGTACCACTAAAGCATGCGATAACATCATCTACGTATCTAAACCAAAATGAAATATGTGCTTTTGTGAAATTTGAACTGAAAATTTTTTCCTCAATATTTGACATAAAAATTTCTGCTAACAAAGGACTGAGAGGGGATCCCATCGCTAACCCGTTAGTTTGTTGAAAATATTTATTGTCAAATTGCAAGTAATTTTGATTTAATGAAAGTTCTAATGCATTAAATAATTTGTTTGAAGATTTTAGAGAAACTAAAATGTTGGGTTTTCTGAGGATGTTTTTGATTGTATTGCTAATTGTTTGTAAAATTGTTTTATAAAGTTGTTTGTAAAAAAAATTTGAAGTACAGTTTGAAAATGACAGAAAATCTATCGAAACTATAGTAACGAATAAGGATAATAAGTGTGTGATATATAAAAAAGGTATTTACAATCATTTATTTAGCAGTGGTGCAAAAAATACTTACTAGAAAAACCATTTTACTCATTAGATGAGTACTAGTCGGAGAAGAAATAATGAATTTTCTGTGGAACAAACCAAGTGGTTTTAACTTCTAATCAAGAAAATTAAATTGTTTTGGTTATATATTATTGGGGTTTTAAACAAATTTTTAATGTTTGAAACTTTTTAATTATTTAATTATTTTTTAAGTCGAATTTTTTAAATGCTAAAAAGGCCATTTCTTTCATTTTAATTGTTTAAGGAACATATTCAACTGTTTTGAAATTTAAAAAAATGTTTCAAAAGTGCTTAAATAAGTGATTACCAAAAATATATGTTGATATTTTCAAATATTTTATTTTTTTATTCAAATCTATTTTTGATAAATTTTAACTTACTTATTTCTAAACATTTCTATACAAATAAATATCAAACATGAATTATATACATTGCGGGATGTTACATGTTTACTCAAAATGTATTTATATTTGATAACTTATTTATTAATTGAATGCATATTTAAATGAAATATTATGACGATTGAAAATTATTTCTGTATTAATCTAATTTACAAAAGCATAATTATCAAATTCAATTCTGACATTCGAATAAAACCTATTTATAATAATGAATGAGCAATTATTTTCATTTTATTTTTAGCTACTAGAACTCTTTTTTTTTATAAATTAATTTGAATTAATTGCTTGAATGGGTGTAATAAAAATTAATAAAAGTAATTTTTATAAAACTCAACATTTACTGTTTAATTGTAAAAACTTATTAAATAATTTATACGTTGTAATAACTACGCTATTATCAATCAACACCAATGACGGTGTTGTTTAAACGTTGTAAGTGCCATTATGTCCTGATTTTTATGTTCAAACAATTATTTGCGAAATATATATTTATTACGGTTGCTTTCAGTAAATAACATGGACCACATTCAGGAACTAAGCTGATAAAAATGCGTCCCGCAATAATACGTCGTTGTTGTTCCAGTCTGACTGATAAGAAATGTCACACGGTCTGATAAGTTGCGATAAGCACTTATTTGCTTGTTGTTATTTTTAATTGTGGCGTGATTAGTGCCTACTCACAGCCTCGTATTACTTACCACTTACATAATTTTACATACGCTAAGATTTGATTATTTCCATTAATCGCCATTCAGAGTTGTTTACTTATTTAAATACGATATTATTTACACCGTACAAAATATCCAGTATTATTAAGAGAGAAAGTTTTTAAATTTTAATTGAACGTAACAATATTTTACTTTAGTCTATGTGGTACTACTACTATTTTTTATACTTCTTGTCAACCAATAATGGCCATAACAACTGAAATGATATGTTATATTATAATAATAATAATTAATACATTTTATTTAAATCGAATAAAACATTAAATTGTTATTCATAAAAGAAATATTATTTTTTTAAAATTTGAAGACCGATTCCGACCTAACCGTAGACTTTTGGATATAGAAATGTGTTAAATCATCATATTTTACCAGAAATCTATGGTCCAGCTATTACCCCAAATTAATGGGACAGTCTGTATGAATATATTTATATATAAACATATTTATAAACATTAAAACTTGCAAATTTGCATATATATAATTACTTTGTAGTATGCATATAATTAATTGGTTAAAATTCGATGAAATAAAGGTTATCACGTTATGGATGAGACAAGTGTCATTGATAGAACTATCGTGTGACGTAAAAAGATAATGAACGAAATTTTTGGCATTTCCAGCACTTTGTCCCCGAGCGCAAACAAAACCGCCATTGAATAGATAACGAGAAAATTTGCAGGGCATTAGAAATTTTTGAGTGATTTTACGTTTTGAACGAAGCGGTTGAAATTTTTTAAATTGTATAACTTATTCAATGGAAAGTACCATTAAGCCACGCATGTAATTTTTTTTCTAATAATCACTGCAAGTTTTATGTATTTTATATTAAAGATTATATACTTGTTAAGAGAGTGATTAAGAGTTAATTTATTATTATGCATAAATTAATCAGATGAGAATATAAATAAGGCATAATGTTACCGTAATTTTGAACTATATATGTGTTAAAATAGAAAATAAATACATGGATAAAAGATATTTTCATTTACAAACTTGTTGGTGTAATGAAAAAGTCTTGACAATGTAGATTTTCTCAATATTTAATAAGATATTAAAAACATTTAAAGATATGTTTTCATATTAAAAAGAATGAGAAGAAAAATACATCAAAATTTCTTTAAAAAAATACATATACAGGGTGTATCAATACATAGGTTCAGAAAATTCAGAACATCTAGACAAGAGACAATCACAACGTATAGTTGGAACCATTTTCCAGGACAAATATATTTTTCTTCCATTAAATAAATTACATGATTTAAACACAAGTTGCTTGTAGAAACGGGATAACGTATCTATTAAATAACAACCATATCTGACCGAATGTAACTCTCCCAAAAAAACTAAGTATATACATATTACCAAAATTGTGGTGGATTACGCACTAAAATAGCTGTTAATGTAAATGATTATGATTATTATAGTTGAATCTTCGCTCTATGATAATGTTTTGAAAAGTCAATTGCAATTACATAACTATACCCTCTACAGATCAAATAGATCGATAGATGGTGGAGTAAGAGGTGGAGGAATACTTATTGCTATAAAATCTGTTCTCAATTTCTCTCACATTTCATTGAACGTCAATTTATATCGGTACAATTTTATAAGCACCTATTGTTGGTTTGGTGTAGGGTCCGCCAATAAGGGCGCGTGAACTTTAAAATTGAATAAAACAAGTTGTGTGTGAGGTAGAAACGAAATTTATTTTTCATTCGAAAGGGTATTCGACCACATTAAGTATGGAAGATAACATCGTTCAAATGACCACCGCGGCTCCGTTTGGTAGCCCGGATCCGGGAGGTCCGATGACTCTGGAGCACATATCGGCCTCAATTTGAGCGATGGCGTTGCGTATGTTGACTTTGAGGTCATGTCCGGAAATCGCTCGTGCAGAATGTCCATTGTGGCATGGGCTGTGTGGCACGTGGCGCCGTCCTGCTGGAACCACACGTCGTCCGTGTCCATATCATCCAGTTTAGGCCAAAAGAAGTTTGTTATCATCGACCTGTAGCGCTCCCCATTGACGGTTATGGCCGCCCCAGCTTCGTTCTCGAAAAAGTACGGACCGATGATGCCGCCGGCCCAAAATCCACACCAAACAGTGACTTTCTGGGGATGCATTGCCACTTGGTGGACCTCGTGTGGGTTGTTCTCACTCCAAATGCGGCAATTTTGCTTGTTCACATACCCGTTCATCCAGGAATGAGCCTCGTCGCTGAAGATGATTTTTCGGCCAAAATGGGGGTCTGCTTCCAACTGCTCCAGAGCCCAGTCAGCGAACGCCCGACGCTGTCTGTGGTCGTTTATCTTGAGCTCCTGGGTCAATTGGATTTTGTACGGATGCAGACCCAAATCCAGATGCAAAATTCTGCGAGTTGATGTCTCCGAAAGGCCAAGTTCCTGTGCACGACAAAAAATGGACTGCCTCGAGTTCTCGCGCACACTCTCACGGACTGGCTGGTTGTTTACTGAACCAGTCGACTCGAATTTGCCCACCAATAAAATGGGCGAAGTGCGCGGAACGTTGCTCGAACTGATGACCCATTTTCGTAAAACAATTTAATAATTTGCACGTGCTGCTCGACACTCAAACTTGCCATGGTGATTTGGGGTTATATACTGAACAAATGACAGCAACTTTGACAGCTCTACCTCGAACAACATGGCAAACTTCGCGCGTCCCTATTGGCGGACCCTTTATATATTCCTCCTGGATCCGACATTGAGAAGTACCACAATCACTGCCACTATATAGAAAATACTGTAAACAATTAGAGATGTCATAATTTAATTATTTTTGGTGACTTTAATCTCCCAGGATTAAAGTATGATAACGTAAATAATTATCAGTTTCAAACTAATGTAAAAACATCTACTTTAACTAATTCTTATAACTTCCTCAATGTATCACAAATTATTGACATTACCAACTTGCACGGGGTCTTTCTCGATTTATGTTTCAGTACTCTCTCTAATATATCTATATATAAAACTCATAATCCTTTGCTTCCAACTAATATCCATCACTTCGCGCCTGTATTGGAATTCTCAACTATTTATAAATAATAATGTAAATACTTGTGAGAAAATACAGGATGTGCCGTTAATGCGGGGAAATGGCTAGACCATAGATTCCTGAGGTCAAAATATGACGATTTAACGCAACTTATCTATATCCAAAAATTTACGGTTAAGCCGGAATTTGGCTTCAAAGTTTCAAATTTTTTTATTTCTTTTGTTTATAACAATTGAACGCTTTATTTGATTTCAATGAAATTTATTTTTAATAACTACCATAATATAATACATCATTTCAATTATGACTATTATTGGTTAACACGGAGTATAAGAAACAGTAGTGCCACCACTTAAAAACTAAAAAAAAAATTATTGGTGGATCTAATAAAAACTAAAAAAATACTACTTGAAAGACAATTTAATTTAAAAACTTTTTTATCTCTTAATAATATTTGATATCTTTTACGGTTTTTCCACAAAAAAATAAAATATTTATTTTTTATCTAGTAAAAACAAAAGTTTTTCATCGAATCGAAAAATAAATGTTTTTCGTGGCCGTCTTTGTTTAAAAAATGTAAATTATGTATAATAATAATTATTTAGTGTATTTTAACAATTAATTTTTAACTTTATTATAGTTCATAAATATTCATATTTGGAACAAACATTGTTTGAAACGTGTTAAATGTTGTTTTGATTTATTTTATTAATTGATATTATTTAATTTTTATTCAATAGAGTACGTTTATTTACTTATTAATGAGTGCATAATGAGTATACCATATTCATATTTTATTTTTTTGTGCAACAACCGTACAAGATATCAAAAACTAGTAAGAGTCAAAAAAGTTTTTAAATATAATGCCCTTTCAAGTAGATTTTTTTGGATTTTATTGGATGTGCCAATAAAAAAATATTTTAGTTTTCAAGTGGTGGTACTACTGTTTTTTATACTTCCTGTCAATCACTAATGCCAACAATAACTGAAATGATGTATAATACTATGGTACTTATTAATAATAAGTTTCATTCAAATCAAATAAAGCGTTCAATTGTTATAAACAAAAGAAATAAAAAATTTTGAAACTTTGAAGCCAAATTCCGTCTTAACCGTAATTTTTGGATATAGATAAGTTGCGTTAAATCGTCATATTTTGACCTCAGGAATCTATGGTCTAGCAATTTCCCCGCATTAACGGGACACCCTGTATATCTATTTAAGAAGGCTGACTATAATTTAATCAACTCCCATTTTAACTCGATTAATTGGATTTTCCTCACTACATATCCAGATTTTGATGCAGTTATAGCAGAATTCTGTAACATTATTTACATCGCATTTGATATTATCGTACTGTCTAAATATGTTTACCATAACAATAAATCTTACCCACGATGGATGACTAAAAACTGATCTCACTAGTAAAAGAAAAGAAAAAGACACATGTCATTTCAAACAAGGTGGTCAATTTAATGCCTACCGAGTTTTTCTCAACTGAGGGATGAGTGTAAGAGATTATCAAAAACCTGCTACTATAACTACCTTCTTGAAATGAATTTGTTTAAAATCGAATCCGCGCTACCCTTGGCAGTATGCTAAAGATTTAAAAAATGAATTCGGGTATCCAAATGAATTGTATTATAATGATATTAAAGCAGATAATGAATTTAACATCGTCAACCTATTTTCTGATTATTTTGCGACTGTATACACTATTTCCAATACCGTTACTTATCATCACCAAGGCCACAACTCGAATCCTATGACATTACTGTAAACTAGTTATTGATATCCAGGATGTGTTTAATGTCCTGACAAAATATCTAGTTATTTCCTGCAGAATTGTTTATTTTCTGTATGTTGTCAGATATATCTCATGTTAACAAATCTTTGAATCAAGGAATTGTGCCTGAAACATGGAAGACTAGTTATATCATCTCGAGGCATAAATCTGGTTTTGAGGGTTCTTATAAATAACTATAGAGGTTTGTGCATCCAACCAACGATTACTAAAATGTTGGATAAAATTGTAGCTAAACAATTAGCCTGAGCTACAAAGCAAATCATCTCACCTAATCAACATGGATTCGTCTTTGGTAAGTCATCTTTGTTCAATGTCCTGGGATACGAATAGTTTTTATCGGGCGCCTTGGAAAATCGTTGTCAGGTAGATATAGTATCTACAAACTTCACCAAGGCGTTCGACAGGATTGATATCAATTGGATAAGCTGGTTCTGTTGGATTATGTAGTATGACTTTTTTATTGGTATTTTCCTCTCTAAATAACATGGTACAGTATGTCAAAATATATAGTTACATATTTAAACCAACTAATGCTACCTCTGTAGTGCCACAAGGGTCATATTGTGGCCCAGTACTCTTTATTCTATTTGTAAATTGGCTGATATTTTTGAACATTGTAACTCTGCCTTGTATGCAGATGATTTAAAACATTTTTAAATGATCAATACCTGTGATGGCTGATATGATATTCAAGCCGAACTTAATATACTTAATGATTGGTGTATCAGTAATCGGTTACCTCTGAATGTTTAGTAAGTATTATTCGATGTCAATGTTTAGATGCTGTAAACTAATTACATATACCTACTTAATTAATTCAATAAACTTGGAACAGGTCAGCACATTTAAAAATCTGGACATTACTTCTGCTTCGAAGCTAAGTTTTAATAGTCATATCACTAATATCTTCAAAAAAAGCCTTACAAATGTAGGGGTATATATAGGCAATTGGGTGGGATATGGATATTTCCTGCTTGAAGTCCTTATATTGTTCTCTAGTTCGTTCCATTATTGAATATAATTCACCAATCTGGACGCCATTTACTACAATCAACATCGATCGACTCAAAAGAAATTCCTAAAGTGCATTGAATATAAATCTAGACGTCAACACACCTCATCGATACTATATAACCTTAACATGAAGTAACCTGCTGAACGAAAAACTGATGCTCCACATATTCTATACTCCATATCATTTCATATTGCCTCTAGAAGGACGAGTTCATCTACTCTCTTCTATCCGGATACATATAGCACAGTGTCTGGTCACAATAATTCATTAAAAAATGAATTTAATAATCTCGAATGGTTAGACCTATTTAGGAATTCCCTGGACTATTTTAAACGCTGTCTGAAATATAGAATTTAATATTTTATGGTGTAATTGTTGCTATATTATCATTATTTATAGTATATTTAATATTTTAATGTTTATTTTAATAGTTACATAAATTATTTATGTATGTTCGCTTTTTAAAAATAAATATTTCTCAAACAAATATTAAAATGAAACTTAACTTTAACAACAACTGGTTCTTCACTGTAAGATAAGAAAGGATTTTGTCCTGCATATTTGTAGATTACTTATGTACTTTGCAACGTGCTAAATATCTGAATATGACAAATAGATAATAATACATTAAAATTCATGCGTCAAATCTAACTTTAGTCATATATGTGCTAAAACCTGCATCTAATTTTCGGTATAACTCGTACATAGTTAAAACTACCTGCTATTGATTCTTCTCTAATAAAGTGTTTTAGTGCAAATATACTCGAAGTCACTTTAGTTTGCGGAAAGTCTTAACAAACTGTTTTAGTAAAGACAGTAGCCGTGTAAGTAGTGTCCCAGCCGGGTCTCTTCTTTTCCGTATCTACAGTGTGGAAACTTTAACTGGAATTAAATTCATAAATTCGATATAAGCAATTTTTGCAAAAAATTCCGAAACACGTTACGTATTGTTTTTTTTCTTGCCCTCATTTCTATGTAGGTTTATCTGTTCCCGAAAGTGCCCAAGTGACAACAAGTTTGAAAGATCTCTTCGGAAGGAATACAACACTATTTATTTCTTGAATATTTTCAAAGCTTACTTGATAAAAAAAAGAAACTCAATTTTATAACTTGAATGATTACTATTTAATGCAACCATTGTTCAAAATAGGCACCGTTTCTTTCTTCTGAAAGTGCAAATCGATGATAACATGCATCTCTAATGTTTTTAACATTTCTGGCGTGACGAAAAATTCCATGCCTAATACGTTGGTCCTCCATAGAAGAAGGAGATAGTCGATGCTAGAAACTTGTCAGACCCTGACCCCGACCTTGGCCCCTTTCTATGTTGTTCAGTTTTGTTACATAGATCTCTATTGAGATATCATCACAAAAAAGTTAAGGGGGCTAAGATTTGGAGATCTCGCCGGGCCTTCAATGTTACCTCTTTTTCCAATCCATCTATTAGAAAAAACTTCGTCCAAATATCTACGAACGATCACAGCATATTGGTCTTGTTGATACCGTATTCGTCTTGAAGAAACATATCTTACGTTCCTTGTTCCATCAAGATTACCATCGAAGAATACTGATTCTGCAAACTGATCACCTATTATTCAAGCCCATACATTAATTTTTTGCGGGAGCTGAGTATAAGTTTCTCGCATCCAATGAGGGTTACGGTCAGACCAATAACGATTGACGATTCACGTCAATATGTAAGGTAAAAGTGCTTACTCGAAAAAAAGGATGGATGCTAATGAAATCTGGTAATTGTTGATCAGGTTCATCATTTGCTCGCAAAAATCGATTCGGCTGTTCGGGTTATCCTTTGTTAATTCTTGAAGTGCCTGCGCCTTGTAAGGATGCAGCTTGGCTGATCTAAGAATTTTCAAGACAGCAGTATGACTAATCTCGTTATCATGGACCAGTTGTCTGGCTGGAGTCACTGTATTTTCTCGAAGAGTTTCTCAATTTTGCTTATGGTACCTTGACTAATGGGTGATATACCATAAATCCGGATGCTGTAGTCGTAATAACTGAGCAACCTTAAGCTGACTTCGTCTTGTGTTACCATAACCGATCATCATTATAATCTCGATACAAATATTTTCGGTTAAATACAGCATTTTAGAAACTATTTTTACAACTTGACGAGCTTATGTGACTGCTTTGGTGACTATTATTAACACTAGTAACTAAGCAACGTGATTCCAAAGCATCAAAACACATGTCAAAAACATAAAACTTTACGATGTTCAACGTAAAATTGGTCTTCTTTTATATCACGTGGCTTTGAAAATATTCAAAAAATAAATAGTTTGTTATATTCCTTGTGAAGAAATCATTTAAAGGAAGTCATTTGACATACCTTTCCATTTGAAAAAAAGGTCGGAGACGGCTGGGCACTTCGGGGAATAGATAAACAAACAGCATATACAAAGAAAGAAGAGCAAGAAAAAACAATACCTAACGTATTTAGGGATTTTTTGAAAAAAAATGCCTGTTTCGAAATTATGAATTTTATTCCAGTTAAGTTTTCACACTGTAAAATTGTTAATGTTTATCATATATAATTTAAAATTTGATCATCGTACCGATTAAAAATCATATTTATGCTCCATCGAGATTCAAGAATCTTCTGGTTTAATTTCATTATTTTAGCTACGTAATAGGAATCTCATTTGCTTTCTGTATCGATAAGCCGTTATATTAAAATTCGATGCAATTGCTTTTTCATTAACATTTGCTACAATTTTCCGATAGATCCAAATTATTATGATCGTTTTTAAATTTGTTATTGATAAACTGGTGGTCTTTCCTTGTTGTGCAAATTCCATTATTGAATACTTTTCTATACATTTTTTAAGATGATTTATAAACATAACTTAGAAATAGCAATAGTAAAATGTTTTCGTTTGTTTTTTAACAATAGATTAGATCTATTGTACCAAGATCCTACTACTTGTATGCTCCCAGGAATTCAATTTCCTTCAATTAACTTCCTAGGAGACCATGCTTTGATCAGTTCTGGAGTTATCACCATTTCTCTTGTTAGGGCTAGTCTAAGACGACCAGTGCTGAATACACATAGGTGTACTTTAGACAGTGTTTGTAGGAACTCTGGTTAAGCAGGTTCAGAATATCTGAGTGCCTGAATCTATGTCCTGTACCATGTCAGTCCGGTCTTATTACATTCATTATACCTTCTTTTCTGATTTGTTAGTGCTGGGAAAGTAGGTCTAGTAAATCTTTCACATATCAGACTGCAATTATCTTAGTGTAGGATCCTTACCTATTTCTTATTTATTAAAGCCTCCAGAATAATAACAAATAATAATAAATTTATTAATCACTAAATAAAACGCTGGTATAGCGTGAGGTTTCAAAAATTAATTTATTGTACTACTAATTTTTGGAACCTCACGCCGTACCAGTGTTTTATTTAGTGATCATAATGGAGTTTTAACAAGTAACGGCCTCGTCTATTCAATTTATTAATCCACAAAAAATACAGATATTGTCAAAAAAAGTTGTTTCATTGACGAAAATCAGCTGTAGTATAATATACTTTGTTAAATGAATATATTTTTAGTTTTTCTTAAACTCATTATATGTTATAATGTCCTAAAGAGTAGCGCAGTTTTTTTATAAATTTTTATACAATTATGACTTGGATCTCTTTGAAACTGGGCGGTATCAAGCCCTACCACTGCAAGACTATGTGTATTGTATTCATGGTAGTCAGAGATTCTTTCAAAATAATACATATGTTTTTTTTGCGAATAATTGTCTGCAGGAATCCCTAAGTGGTTTATTATATATTAATCGTAATATTCTTTTTTGTAATATAAAAATCCTACTATACAGTGCACATTTTCCCCAAATAGTAACATTATATGACATATGACAGTACGCAAGAGCATAATAAATTTCCAATAAATTTGATATTCCCTTTAATTTTAAAATTGCGTAGTATGCTGTGAACAAAGCATACTAAAATCAGTATATCTAATCCACGAGAGTTGTGAGTCAATAGATATTTCCAAGAATTTTATTGATTTCGAATGGTCTTGTGGCATATATTTTGGGATTTTGGTATTATACAGAGACATTCGGTTTTATTTTGATTTAGAATCGAACTATTTTTATCACATTAGTTCTTTACTTCTTCTTTACTTTTAGTTGATGTACAACAAAAATATTAGCGGGCCTAAAATTGACTCTTGTGCTACCCCGGTGTCCATATTATGTACAATTGATTCCGCATTATTACATTTTAAGTAAAATTTTTGATTCGTTAGAAAAGACATCATAAACTTTAAAATATTTCCACGTATTCCTAATTAATCTAATTTATACTCTAGAAAGTTTGCAGTAACCGTATCGAATGCAGGATTCAAAACAGGAAGTAATACTGCTACGGAATGTTTTGTATGTAACTCCTTGCTGACAGGATCTATCAATTGGTAGAAAGCCGTCTCCGTTGAAAATGATTGCCTAAATCCATATTGAGTTGTCGACAATAGTTGTGCTGATTTAGGAAATATCATAAACGGCCAAACAAACACTTTCAGATATTTTTAATGTTACACTTAGTAAGCAAACTGCTCAGTAGTTTTCCTTGAGGGTTCAGTCTTCTTTCTTGAAAATGGGTATAACCACTGCGGTTTTCAAAACTGGCACCAGCCCCTAAATGTTTCAGGCCATTAGGTCCCCATCGATCGAGTAGGGTCTTTTGTGACTCTTGTCGTTGATAGTGGATGTTTAAGGTTTTGGCTCATGTATGTCTCACGAGTAGGTAAGGAAAGAAAAAGGGCCATTATAGCAGAGCCCCGCATGTCATAATAAGGCTATTGAAACTAGGGGCCGCGTTATACCCAGATCAGACTAAACTTCCCCTTAGCCATGTATCCATCAGCTTTATGATTTTTCACCTTGGATTGAGGTATTTGTTTTTTTTTTTGTGGTCTTGTTACCCGCGAACAGGATAGTATATATACACAGTCAGATATATCAAGCCAGATTATTATTGAATCCAAACAGATTTGGCAGCGTTGGCCTTAGTGTAGGCCCCAAGCCACGATAATACAGCCGGGCAGGGGTAGGGTAGGAATAGGTTTGCGGCTCCCTCGAAAGCTAATAGACTCGGGGCCGAATAAGGTTAAGTTAGGCCGAAGAGTTTGACAGATCATAAGCAGAGCAAATGGTGACTATTTATGAGGAATCCCTATTACAAATTGTACTGGGCCCAAAAATATTGGTAGTGGGCCATCTCCTCGCCCCAGAATGTTTACACCTTATTGGGGTCATGGTAGTGGTTCAACGGTGGTAATTTTCTGAGCCCCCACAACACAAAATTACTTGAGTTATTATGACAATGTTGAAAACATTATATATTCACTTTGCTTGTAGAAACATTGAACGCAAAATGGCTTAAATTGATAGTAAAATAACCTCCACTCATTTTTTGCTGCTTTTAATTCACCGCTAACACTTATAATCTATTTTGGAAAATGTTACCTTATATTTTATAATTATTAGAAAAACACGAAAACATTTCGTAAATCTACAACAAATAAATCTTATTAAGACTACAAAACAAATTACTTATTGAAGCAACTTGTTTTGTAGTCTTAATAAGACTCATTTGTTGTAGATTTACGAAATGTTTTCGAGTTTTTCTAATTATTAGTTAATATTCTACTATTTAATACATTATCTTTTATATTATATACCGATCAAATTCTGATATGATTGATAGACGATTTCGTTATAACGTTATTTGCTTGCTTGATGTTTAGGCTACCTTCACTATTTGTTATAATATATGCGTTCATATGTATTTTTGGAAATCGCTAAGATCCACTAACAGTAAAATGTGGATGAAGCTTTTTGTTTGTAATTAAAATAAGTAACTGACTTCATCTTAAGCTCTATTAGGATTTCGTCTCCTAAGAAAGATACTTTTTCTTCTTTCGTCCTGCCTACCAACCTCCTGGAAAGCTATGCTTTGTGTCCTGGATGTCCTTGCATTCACAGTACGGACCCCTGTGGAACTTCTCTCCCGACAGACTAACTTTCTTCTTGTTCGCCTTCTTCCTCATAGAGCCGTCTACCATCTAAATAGCACCGAGTCATTTCTACAAGATATGATGGAGATCGTTTCATTGGGAGTGCCTTAATTACTATCTGCCATGGAATTGAGATAAAGACGTTGTGCACGTGCATTACTAGGCAGTGTCTAATTCTCCTCAGTGAGCCGCTGTTAACTTCGTCTACAAGTCTTTTACTTCTATAAGTACATCATTTATTGCTCTGTCCTTACGAAAGCTAAATTGCCGGTCTGAGGAGCCTCCCTTTTCTTCGCAGTGAGCGTTGATCGTTGATATGGGGTACTTTGAATGAACATTTTACAATGAATCGGTTGTTTACATTTGACTGTTTATTATCAAAACCTCAGCCACTTCTTGTATAGATGCTTATTTGTCCATTTTTCTCATTAAACTTGTTTATTTATTATTAATTCTTATCAAATTGGAAATAATCTGGGTTGGAGTGTAGATGCTGAAGAAATCGAATAATGAAATTTTTCAGCGAAATTTTCTTGGATATCGTGAAATTTACCATATATCAATTTCTTTGTTTAAAATTTTTTAATAAAATATAAATGAAGTAATTTGACCAAATTACGCTGTTGTCTTTTAATTCAATATTTATGAGACAATTGATTTACGATGAATAATACATACAAAGATAACTTTGTTGACAAATGGATACACATAACAAAAATATAATAACTATACAATTATAAATCTGGAATAAATTACATTTATAAACTGGCTATCGACCATTGGTCTTTCCGTATCTAAATGAATAATATTTATACTACTAAATAATGACTTGTGAAAATATATAATATACAAAATTAATTTATCGGTAGATCATAAGATAAGCACTCGGATTTTTAGGTTCGTTCTTCCTGGACATAAATCTACGCGCAGTTTTAAATAATAAACAATCGGCGAAGAAGTAAAAGTTGTATTTGCCGCGGCGACGACGACAACAAGGATACGTTTTCGAAGTGGGAATTCCAATGACCGCCAAGTGATTAGAATTGTTACCTGTTTCGAATAAAACATTCTTCTGCCGCTTATAAATAATTCCAAACGATTCTTCCTGACTCCCAATAGAAAACAAAAATTGCCGGTTTTGAATAACATCCGCGTCTTCAAACGAATGATCTTGACCATCAGATACCTTGTATGCATGCACTGATAAGTAAGTAAATGTAATATAAACTTGGCACCAGCATTGACAGTGTTTAGGATTATCCTTACCCTATTTAATTAAAGCCTAATTTATCTCGTCGATCATTGACAACAATTATGGCAGAGAAGTTGATTACCGATTTACAAGTGTGTATCGAGTAATATCATTTAAAAAGACTTAAGAACCCAGGATTTTGAAGTTTTCGTTCATCTTTTTTAATGTTATTACCACAGATATTTTTAAATTTAAGTTATTTTTTAGATGTTAGCGATTATCTTATAGGATTTAGAAATTTAATTCCATAAAGAGACCTACTAATTTTAAGCTTAGGCAATGTTTACTTTTTTTAACTATTTAATTATTGATTTGTAAGTAGTTAAATATAATATCTAATACACATTAGAACAATTTTGTTTTTATTTCAGATATTTTCAACAGTCAATATTTGAAAAAATCATTAAGGTGACATCCATTGTTTGAAGTGTTGCACTACATTTTAATAGCTGACTGATAATTACATGGGACTGTCAACAACGATAGATTTTACTATAACAATGCAAAAATACTGACTTAAATACTTTAAGCTAATTTCTGAATAGTTGTTGAGAGTTCATATTCTTAATTATTTTGGTGAAAACATTATTTTCGTTGTTGCTAATTATAAATTTAAAGAAAAAAATGTAGAATTCAAATTCGCAAATTCCATATGGAAGACAGATTTTTTTTTAAATCAGTAATTTTGGAAGAAATTTGAAAGTTTTGAGATAGCGAATTTGATTTAGAATAATATAAGGTTATAGATAAATACTAATGAGGTTGCTAATTATTGATTAAATATATATTTATTAAAAGTTCAAATTATTAGCCGACAAGGACGTCAGACCTTTTGAATGTTTAACTAGCAGCATGTATTAGATCAGGTATGTGCAACTTCATCAAGACCGCGGGCCGAAAAACAAATTCAACCTAAAATCGCGGACCGGACCTTTTATTTGAATTTATAAGGAATGGAGAGATTCGTAGTTTGATTTAAAGAAATGGTATTATATTTATTACGTTTTAACATTTCAAAAAAATGTAAAAATAACAACACATATGTACATGTATGTAGTTATTTATTTGAATTGGCTTTCAGAAAATAGATTAAAATGAACAAGTACAAACATATTTAATGGGAAGACTGTGCCTTCATACTTTTAATCAATTAATCAGTATTTGGTGAATAACGGATATCGCAACACGCAGAGTGTTCTCCAAATGTGAGTCTGTTAATTGTGTTTTTGATTTAACAAACTTCATTCTCGAAAATAGCTGCTCAAATTTGTATATACTTCCAAATAATGACATTTTTCTGAGCTAAAGATGCGAGATTTAGAAATTTATCGGTTGGTAAATATTTTTTCTCTAAATATCGCCTTAAGATCGGATTTTTCTTGCAATTCAATAAGTTCCATTTGCAATGAAAATGGTGCTTTTTTCATTTCCACATCAAATGGGGAGTAAAAAAAATCAGACTTGCTTCTTGGCAGCGAAAATCTTTAAATCTGGTGTTAAATTAATATCTTAAAAATTGGAACTTGTTTGCAAACGTTTCGAAGTTAGCATGATCTTTATGATTTTCAAGAGTGGTAAAATGGTAGGTATTCTCTGTTCGGAGCTGATTTTCCCAAATTCTTAATTTATTTTGGAATGACTTGACGTGACCATACAGTTCATGAACAAGTTGTTCTTGGGTTTGCAACTTTGTATCTAATTCATTCATATGACTTGTTACATCAACGAGAAACGCAAGATCGTAGACCCAATTTGTGTTCTTTAGCTCTTGTACCGGTTTTTCTTTTATATCCATAAAAACAAATACCTCATCTTTCAAATCATAAAATCGTTTTAACATTTTTGCTTTACTTAACCAGCGCACTTCACAATAAAATTTCAGATTTTCAAATTCTTCCAAAAATGTTTGGAACTGACGGTTTGATTTGATCGATTTTGCACACAAATTTTGTTGATATAAAATGCAGTGATATACACTCAAATCTTCAGTGTCAATATTCCTACTACATCGTTCCAATTTAATTCTATTGATAACTCCTAAATTAGAACCAACCATAGCTGGAGCACCATCAGTAGAAATTCCACTTAGATTCTCCCATTTAAGCTCAAATTGATCAAAAACTGCTTTTACTTCTTCGAAAATGTTTTCTCCTCGTGTGGTATCCTTCATAGGTCAGCAAGTCAGCAATTCTTCCATGTAATTAAATTTGATATCAACTCCGCGAATAAAAATAGCTAATTGTGCAGTATCGTTAGTATCTGTGCTCTCATCGAGATACGTCTTGTTATAGTCCAGCGAGAAAGACTTTTTTTCTATATCGTCGCTCTTTTCAGGACACAGTTCTTTAATGACAGCACTAAGATACTCTTTAACAAAATCATCTTCAAAATAAGGTTTAGAGTGTTTTGCAATTTTTTCACTAATTGTAAAACTTGCTCGTATAATACTATTGCATTAATCACTTTGTTTGTGGAAAAGAGTCAGATAAACATTTTTTCAAATTTAATATTTTATCTTTCATTGTTACCCATTGAGATTACTATAATTAGAATGTTTTGATGTAAAGTGGCGTTTTAAATTAAA
This sequence comes from Ontholestes murinus, assembly GCA_963969525.1. Classification (NCBI taxonomy): domain Eukaryota; kingdom Metazoa; phylum Arthropoda; class Insecta; order Coleoptera; family Staphylinidae; genus Ontholestes; species Ontholestes murinus. The sequence continues at coordinate 46,706,983 of OZ018395.1, forward strand.
TTCTTTTACCACTGATATACTTTCGAGGCAAATTAACAGGCTTGTTTTTTTGCCTCGTAATCGTTAGTCCACTTATCTTGAAAAACACGAATTTCAATATCATTTTCTTCTCTTCTCTGATGTCATTGTAAAGATTATGTTAAATTGTAAATTAAGTATGAATTTAGAAACTACTGTGCCTCACTACAAATAACCACGTGCTTTTGTTCTGCTGATTCTTCCTTCACTAATCAAAATACTTACAGCCAGTGCAAATAAGACGGGGTTTTCCCTGTTTATTGCATACACTGAATGCTTTAGTTGACTAAATACAGTACAAAACTTTATGATACCTATAAAACTTTATGATCCTTAGATTATATGAAAATTATTAAGAATGCATATATATATATATATATTCTTTACATTCAAGAACCAGGTTTAATGAGATTTGAAAATTGCTCTGCGGGCCGGATAAAATGAAGTCATGGGCCGGATCCGGCCCGCGGGCCGTACGTTGCACATGCCTGTGTTAGGTTTTATAGATTATTTTATCGAATTCCCAAACTAAATTGCAGAAGAATCAGCTAAATTATCGATCATCTAAGGTGTTACTAGGTCTACATTTGATCTTTCTTAATTTACATAAAAATATTAATAAAGAAGAAATAATTTCTTATATTAGTTCATTCCTTTCGAAGGAGAGGCACCCTTCATCAACGTTGAGACAGGTCCTGCCTGGTCTATTCGACGGGCCGACTGAACGAAATTTCACGAGAACTCGTTAAGGTTCAACACCAGCGAACCTAATGACATGGGCGAGATCTTATTAAAAGGGCTACGATCTGCTTGCGATGCTGTCATCCCTAAAAGAAGGGGGCGATATTTGAAAGGTGTGCTGGTGGGCAAGGCAGCAAGACGGCGGTCTCGAAGACAATCGTGGCGGAAGTTAACAAAGATAATTGGGGCAAGCCTTTTAAAATCGTGGCAAGGAAGCTGAGACAGCCCCGACCAAATCCAAAAATGTTCGTGCCAGACGAAAACCCAGGAAGTCGTGAGCATCTACTTCACCGGTAACGCTAACCACGCGACCCTCAGAGGCCCTCCCGTTCACTGGGATGACACCACCTATCACCAATCTCTTTGTTCATGATATTTATAACCCTGATCCACATTACCTAAATCCTTCAGCTTACCCGCTCCTGTATGCAGATGACACAGCCTTAGTAGTACATGCCCCCACCCTGCCTCACCACCGTACAAGGGCTGATCGATACCATACAATTATGGTTTGCAAAATGGAGAATAACAATCAACCCCAATAAATCCCACCTTCTAATTCCCTTTCACCGTTCCCATAATTCACCATTCACACTAACCATTAATAACCATTCCATTTCACCATCTCCTTTCTGCAAATACCTTGGAATTACATTTGACCCCAAACTAACATTTAAAATTCACTCGCAAAACCTCAAAGCAAATGTCAAGAAGAGAGCTCGGAATTTCAGAAGTCTTACGTACAAAAATCAGGGCATAACAACAAAAACAGCTGTTAATATTTACAAAATGATCTGTCGACCTCTTCTTGAATATGCTGCTATCCTTTTCCATAAGCCTCGTCCTTCTGTCCTTAAAAATATCCAGGTATCGGAACGATCAGCCCTTCGTACACTAACAAAAATTAGACATCCACTCAATCCCATACACAATCCATCAAATACCCTCCTATACCATTTAACTAATCTAACTTCCATTGATGAACGCCTTTCATTCCTCGCCCAAAAATTTGCTACCAACGCACATAACCTAGAGATCCTCAACCTTATGTGTATCCCCCACAATCCAAAACAACACCTCCATATAAACACCCCGAAATCACCATCTATTAATTCATCACCTCACTTAGCGATCATGACGTTTGAAGAACAACAGACAGTTAACACAACAAGACATTAGCAATCATGACGTTTGTATGACAGATAATTACAGGCTGAATGACCGCGGGTCGATAGCCGTTGGACAGAAAACTAGAAGCCAGTGTCTCACATTAGAATTAATTTAATTTAATTTAATTTATTACAAGTATTGTATTTTTTTTTCTGTAAATAAAGATGTTTAGTAGTAGTAGTAGATTAAGGGGAGTGGGTGAAATAAATAAATTAAAAAAGAGGGAATTCTGTTATATAAATTATAAACGAGAATATGTATAGGGTGGAATATAGGTTTAAAAGACGTGGGAATTTTATTTCAAAACCCAATAACCTGCGGGAGGGTAAGCTAAGCTAATTTTAATTAGTTTTAAGTATGCTATACATCTGTAATGCATAATTGTTCTCTGGAACCCCATCACTGTGTATCGGACATAAACCTCTAGCTAAAGGAATAAGTGTTTCCGAAGCGCTACAAGAGGGCTCGAAGAGACCTGCTGTCGCAGAAAGATAAACCTCCATCGACCGCTAGAGGCCACCACTATGCGTGGAAGCCAAGAAGTTCTTTGAAAGAGTAATCTGGTAGTTAGATGGCTGGAGGAGACAGGCAATGATTCAGTCGCCAAAATGGTTTTCCAAAGGGGAAATAGGCCGTGGTGGACCGGACTGCTAGAGCAATTTTGGAAGAAAAAGAAGCTTTTCTTAATGGGGCAGATGGGGCGGGGATTTCGAGTAAGGAAGGATAATAAGAAAGGGGAAGAAGGATAAAGAGAGTAGAGCAGAAAGAGAGAAGGAGAAGGAAGGGCACCAGAAGTGTGTAATGATGCCACAGGTGTCCCCGACTAATTGACCAGTCGATCAGTCGACTAAGTGGGATTAAGACAATCAAAAAATATAATATTTATCAAGTCACTTGACGTATTTTTAACAATTTTTGGAGATACATTATTGTATCTACTAACAAGTTTCTTGAAAGAAATAGCACTGAGGTAAAATTATAGCGAAAACGCTCTTATTCTAGTTATAATATTTATACATTCAACTTTTAATAATTATACAAATGGATCAAATATAAAACGGAATTTTTAATTTATGGGTGGCTAAGTGAAGTGCCGTACCGCTGAATGTCTTGGAGGTGAGTGTCAAGGAGAGGGGAAGACGCCGATTTGGTTCACTAATGCTTATTGCCGCCGAGGTACATATCTCTGTTGAGCATAAAATAAAAGCTTCCAAAATTTTTCTTCGTTAGCATAAAATGGCTGCTACCGTTGTGCATAACGTACGTATCCCTAGCTGATTGAAACAGATTGGTGCATTCTGAATATTATAGCAAGCTCCTTGCTGAAGCTAAACTGGCTTATCGATAGAAAAGACGAGACATGCCCATCTGTGTAATTATCCTTTATGACAATGCTCGGCCACCCATAGTTGCTTTGTCCCGAGAAAAAATAGAAAAAACTTGAGACTTGTACCCGTGTGACTTTCATAGGTTTGGTTCACTCAAAGACAAATTGGGAGGACGTCGTTTTCACTGTGACCAAGCTAGGGACTCGTTTTTCGTGAGCAATTGGTTGAAAATACGACCGACTACATTTTTCGCCATGAAAATGTGTACATAAGAGCGGAGACTATGTAGAAAAAGAAGTACATTTTGTATTCGTTCGGTCTAAAATATTTGGATAAATATGAGCCCTGGTTGATTTCTAAAGTTCTGTGTGAATTAAATTTTGAATAAGACTAACTGGAAACCCATTCTCCTTTGCTATTGATAATTTTTTTTCTAATTCGGTGGTTCTACTTGAATCGGGAGTATACAAAATTTCATGTTCCGAATGTAACAGCTCATATGTTACAGGTAGGAGTTTTTAGAAGAGATAAAATGATTACAGATATACAAGTTCTTTTCCAAATCATATCTTAGAGTGTAATCATTCATTTTCACATTGATAACTTAAAACATTTATATTTTTGCAATATTCTTTTGGAGTCATTAGAGATATACCACCAAAGCAAGAATATTAATACTATTCTGTTTAATGAGCAGACTGATTTAATTTCTTTGTCATTATTTAAGCTCTTATAATGCCATATACCTCTTCTCAAAACACCGCACTTTAATCGCCTCTGCACCACAATGCCGCACCTCTCATTTCTAATTAGGTTAATTAAAAATTCATATCCCATATATAAATTGTTAACACCCTCTATTCTTCTTCATTCAACACTTGATAATGATCTGCGAAGGTCGAAACTATAAAATTGATAAATAATATATTGTAAACTTTGTTTGTGCATATTATACAATAAATATATAGTAGTATAAAAAGGTCAAAATTATTTTCATTTACCCTTTTAAAATGAACTACCACATAGTAACGCTTGCTACTATCTTTTTCAATATAGACATTTTTTTTTTCTAAATTCCGGTTTATATTTGATTGACCCTCGTATATTTTATCGGTAATTAGAGACCTCATAAACACGTATCTATAACTTTCCAAATTTCTTCCAATGCAAGTAATTTTTCAATTCAGTGCAAGTAATTTTTGGCAATTTGCACACTAGAAAGCAAAATTTTGTTGGTAACGCGGGTAGTTGCAGAATTCATTAAAAATATGTAGTAACTTGTTAAAAGCGTATCTGTTTAATATAATTAAATTTAATAATGCAAAATGACGTTACTTATCGCTTCCCCTATTCACTTAATTAACTCAGTACCTTTGAAGTACAGAAACATACCTACCTAAACATTATCTCTTCCTATAATAATAAAAGAATATATTAGAAATATAAATTCCTACTTCACTTCCGCTGCCGTTAATAAATAAAATAAATCATGAAATAGTACTTTTCTCTTCATAGACTAAGCCATCATACCAATCTATAATATAATATTGAATGCATAGTTATATTTTGAGATATATTTGTATTACGAATTAAAATCCATTTATGTCAAATAAATTTAAGAAATAGTTCAAATAACATTTAAAGTAAAGGCAAAATCATTCCAAATAAGCTACTGCCATAATATATAAATATCCTATTCTTATGTTGTAAAATTTTTAATCGATTGTGCAAATTATAACAAATTATACAGGACTTAATCTTTTAATTTTAAATTATATCAAAATTTTACAAGTTAATTTTTCCTAAACAAAATAAATTTTAAGAAACAATCATAAATTTCGATTTCCAAATAATTTATTGTTTTTGATTATATAGGTCATATTTACATAGTTTTATCATCTGGATTATATTAATATGTATTGTATCACTAAACTATATATATTTTATTTTATTTTATAATAAAAAGTAAAATTATTCTATTTATTATTTTATTTTAGAAAACAATTAATTTATGAATAAAAGCGTTTGTAGAACACAATTAGATTATAAAAAGTAGGTGGATTTAATGAATTTCAAAGTACTAATACACATTTTTCGTTTACGTTCGCTGTTTGCTTTTTAGCGAACCTTCGATTTCCCGAACGTGACGTTTCGCGATGTCGGACAACCTTGGCCTTTAAAATACACTCAACACTAACACTAGAGTAGCCGTATGTGTGTGTGTGTGTGTTGTTTTTTTTTTTACTTTTTCCTTTTTTTTCATTTGATACAGTCTACAGCAGCGGCGCACGTTCAGCTTAACGTAAACACTTATATGATGACTCTGTGCGAACGATCAAAGTTGTAAAGTAAGATTTCGGTTTCACTTTACAAGACCGTGGGTCCGACGCAAAACGTTTTTTTCCTGCTGACTAAAGCGCACCGTAATCACAAGCAGTAAGAAAATTCCTGCTGAGCATTGTTTTTGTTTTGCTTTCGTTACGTTCTAAATAAATATATCGCGTTGGAATAATTTAAGATATTTGTAATAAGTAAAATATTTATATTTTATTATTTTATAAATATATATATTTTTATTTAAAAAAATTTAAGTCGTTGATACATACTCAATCACAAATTAAACACACTTTTTACTTTGTTTTGTATAACAGTTTTTTTTATTTATTTGGTGACCAATGGTTTCGATACATTAACGTACCATTTTCAAACCTTAAGTAAGTTAAACTACACTAGGTACGGTATTTATATACAAGGGGATTAATGTTTTACAATGGCATTAAAGATGGGAGTGTATTCTAGGTCAAGCTGGTCATTAATTTCTGGAGTTCTCGGATTAGCACGTTTTTTATGAATTTCTAATGATTCCAGGAGATCCATTTTTCGACCCTTTTCGGCGAAGTGAATAACCGAAAGATGATTATTTTCAATAAATGCAAAAAATTGCAAATGTTCTCCTAGACGAGTCTTGTAAGACCAGTTTGACCTACATACACACCCTTACAAGATTTACATGTTAACTTGTATATCCCTGATTTGTAAGCAGTCGGTATTATAGTTTTAGGATTAAACAATCAATTCCTATTTTTTGTAAATTGCTTAAATGCAACATTATGTAGGATATTTTTAATTTTGAATGATATATTGCCGAATTAAGTAAGGGAGATATATGAATTTGTATTTGGAGTTTCTAAACCTGCATATACGTATTTTTTTATTTCATAAGTATGCTCTTATGTTGGCTAGTGAATATATAAATAGTTTATTGTACCATTATTCTGACACTATTTTCACTCTGTAACATGTAAATGACATTTTGAAAATAAAGATTATTATTATTATTATTATACACTCCCTTTGATTATATCTTAGAAGATGGTGTCTTTTAAATTACCCAGTCCACATATTATGTTTTCCACTACATAGGGTTCCTGGATTAGGATCAGGGTATTTTCATTGCTTTGAAAGTTGAAGTTTAGAGTTTGAAACGCCACCTTGCAATGTTGTAAGTTTATTTGAATTATATTTAGTTTTTTCACTTTTAATATATCAATTCAAAAGATATGTGATTGGTGATTTTATTCTATAATTGTTAATTTATTAGAATATTAGAGTATAGAGTACTTATCATTTTAGCTTAGGAGCCGTCCATTGGAGGTGTCTCATAACGAGGTTCCTCTCTGCTGCCTTCAGCTTTCCTTAGAGTAGTATTAATAGTCTCACTTGTAGTTACTTTCTTGGGATTAAGTGTGACAAGCTAATATATCAATTCAAAAGATATGTGAATGGTGGTTTTATTCTATAATTGTTAATTTATTAGAATATTAGAGTATAGAGTACTTATAATTTTAGCTTATGAGCCGTCCATTGGAGGTGTCTCATAACGAGGTTCCTCTCTGCTGCCTTCAGCTTTCCTTGG